>VXAB01009840.1:107783-112069 GCA_013399175.1 Odontophorus gujanensis | reverse complement strand
TATTTATTTATTTATTTAGTATTGTTAGGCTCAGTTTGTTGTTTTAGGCTCTTATTATTCTTAAACCATCAAACTAATGTGTAAGAACTTATGGATATAAAACAGACAGAAGTGGCAGCAGATGCAACAGACTGTCTTTTTCACCTGAAACTTTTACACTTTGCTTTTACCACAGAGGCAAGAATTTAACCTGGTGATGACTTCAAGATACATTTAGGTACATATTTCTGGAACTCAAAATTCTGAGATCTAAAGGCTATTCTTCTTTTTCTATAACACCAAAAATATGAAAAATATTTTAAATTCTTGCTTGTGATTTCTTTGTTATTTAAAGAATTTCTGAGAGAAGATATAAGAACATTAAATGAAAAGAAAAATATTTTAAATTCAGAGAATTCAACTTCAGACTTCCTAATATATATCAGCAGTATGTTAGGTGAAAGGACAAATAGCTTCTCTACTTAGAGGCTTCAACAGTATCTAAACAACACATACAGTCACAACAGCATTTCTTGGCTTGTCTAAGAGGAATATTGTCTGTATGCTTTAAAACCATCTTCATCAACATCTTTAGGCATTCTAAATTATGGCATGTGGCTTTAGTACACAACTCAAGGAAGGGTGAGATTGATTAACAAGGATGAGCTAGACACAAGACCACAAGACCAAAGAAAATAAGATTAACATCCTTGACTTGTTATGAAATTTAGCAGTTTTGTCTCTTTCTGCAACAGCCCTTATCATACTTGCAAAATAAGTCCAAGTGCCCATCTCCTTTGGCTAATTCTTTCTTGCTCAGGTGCCTCAGTTCAGAGGTACTTTTCCAGTTAAAATCTAAAAGCTGTGTGTGCAACCCCTTTGGATTTCAATGATCAAAGCAGTTGTGATGAACTAAAATGAGTATAAAAACAGAGTCAGACTTCTATTTTCAACTCTGCCAATGATTGTACTATCTTGTCCCTTTACCTTTGCCTTCTTTATCCGTATAAAACCAATATGGTTTGATAAGTACTTTTATCTGTACACAAAGGGGAAGTAGTGTAATATATGTGGGAAGCTTTTTTATCTAATTTATATAGCACATCACTGGGTTGTGCAATATAAGATTTTATTTTTACAGAGATATATTTTAATAATTATCCTTGGTGTCTGTTGGTGAAGATTGACAAAAAAAATTCTAGTTTCTCAATATGAATGTTAAAAACAATTTAAGGTTATAAGATACAGTATGACAGGACTGCAGGAATATTCTTTGATGATGGCAAAATTTCTGGTATCTCTGACAGAAACTGTATTAAAGAAAGTCCATTGTGAATCCATTTATTGGTTGTCACATAGAAGAGAAAATGATTAATTATACAGGCACAGATATTTACTTTGTCAGTGTTTTTAGAGTCTTCCATTATATGAACAGTAGCTCTATGGAATTTGAATGTATGAGTTGGGAAAGAGACTTTGTTTTCAGCCTGGTAAACCAGCTGGTCTGCTACATTTAGGTACTACAGTTTCAGCCATAATATATCAGGTGCTAGAGTCTGTGAGAAGCAGTAACAACTGACTAATACCACTTTTTTCATACATCTGAGTCATGCTGACTCTAACCAGACTGAAGCATTGCACTGTGCTGTTAGGCACCTTTAGCTGAATTCTTGGGATCACTGAAGCCTAGAGAGGAACTGGAAGGGAAGAAAAAACAAACGAACAAATGAAAAACCCCCCACACTTCCAGCAACAATTTCAATTGATAAACAGCAATTACCAGTGCTAGGACATATGCCTGTTCCCTTGTGATATCATGGAACCCTGACTTCAATGGAGAAGCAGCAGCTTATAGTACAATCATCCAGTTTCAATTGCTCATATTGTGCTCTGGCTACTAGGAGAAAGCAGGTAACAGCATATTTGAATTGTCTGCTTTTTGCTACCTGAGACTGAAATAGAAAGACATGAACATGCATTTAGGTTTCTACCTGAACCAGAATGTTATGCAGTTAATTGCTGCTTACTGTGTAAGGCCAGAGGTGCTTCTGTCCGAGGGGAAACAAGGCTGGAAGGCTCTGATTCTGGGGCTCAGGTTTTGTCCCTGTCAGACAGGGATTTAACAGTATAGCCACTGTGAAATGTCATAGTGCTCTGAAGTTTTTTGCTTCGTTTATTTTTACCTAGTGGCAGACTTGTTTACCTTGTAACAGTCAGGTGGCCACATGAAAGTTTGAGGTGTTCAGCCAAGTTTTCAGGTGTGATTTTTTAGTAGCTGGATTTGCCTGATGATATATTTCTGTAGTATCTTAATACTGGCCAGTTTAGAAAGCCTTGATTTTATTCAAAGCCGAAGCTGGCACAATGGAAGTGTTATGAAAGAAGAACCATTCAATGGAGAACTCGATTTTGTAGCATTCATGAAATATTCCCTGTCAGTGCATAGGGAAAGCTTGTTTTTTTCAGTATGGACAATGTTGAAAGTGCATGTAGTTGCATTATAAATGCTATGCTCTGTGTTATTTTTTTCTTTGATTTTTCCCCTCTGTCTTGGATGTCTGGGCACTTTTTCATTTTTCCTTTTTCCTTTTTTTTTCCTTTTTCCTTTTCCTCTTCTGCATCCCTTTCCCTTTCCCTTTCCCTTTCCCTTTCCCTTTCCCTTTCCCTTTCCTTTTCTGTTTTCATTTGAGATACATTTTAATTTCCCCTG
This sequence comes from Odontophorus gujanensis, assembly GCA_013399175.1. NCBI lineage: Eukaryota > Metazoa > Chordata > Aves > Galliformes > Odontophoridae > Odontophorus > Odontophorus gujanensis. Next base: position 109,380 of record VXAB01009840.1, on the reverse strand, counting down.
TTTTCTATCCATATTTAGAATATGGAAAAAAACATTTCAAGGAAACAATCAAAGATACATGGAATAAAATGATTTTGCTTAACTTCACTTATATCCATGAATTTCAATAGATCAGAGACACATCAACTTTGGACAAATATACATTCAGGGCTTCATAGTTCCTACTCTGCATAACTTGCAAGATTACAAACGTTTAAGGCACATGAGGAGAGAATAAAATCCAGTATCAGAGATTCACTGTGAAGAACTGAAACATAAAGGAATTAAATAGTTTGCCAAGACTAACTCAAAGAGACTTCTAAAATCTGGCATAGACTGGACTATGAAATCCAGATCTTGCCAACCACAGTTCTATACCTCCCTCCCATCCCTGTGAGATCTGATTTTAATCCTGGTCTCTGTCCCAAGCACCAGTGGGAATGAAATCTTTCTGGGAGTCAGAATTAAAGATGTATTCCAGCAGCATGCTGTGCTAAGTTGTGGTCAGCCAATCGAATATCAAAGGGATTAAGTCTCTGAATCATTTAACGGAAATTTCTCCTGCCTCAGTAGCATTGATGTTTTAAGGTGTGAAATTCAAGAACGGCTTAGCTCTCCTTTGGTCAAAAAAACACTCTGTAGCCTGCGTTATCAAGAGGCAGTCAAGAAGATCCCCTTGGGTCATGTGGCTGCTGTATATTTTTGCATTTCCATAGTAGACTAGTTTTTACTTGAAGGATGTAATCCTATTTACTTCACATGTGGTCTGTGCCCATGGAGCATGTGCTCCAGTTATTATATGCATTACCAGAGTACCTGGCAGCCCAAATAATGACCCAGACATGATTGTGCTGTGTCCTACATAAACATATAGCAAAACAACGCCATCCCCTTCACCCAAAGGTTTTATAACTAAACACAGGAGATAAAATTCACACAAATGTGGGTGGGGAACAACACAGTAGACTGGCCTCAGGATGCTTGCAGCCTGTTCTCAACATTTTTGTTTATTGTACTGAAAATTTTGAGAGAATTTTCAATTAAAGATTAAAGAATTGCTTAACGTTTGGGGAAACATCTAACAAGTTGCACAAATAGGTGGAAGAGTGACAGAAAATGTAGGAAGTAGGCAATGACAACCAGTATCATGGGTTGTTGGAAATTAGAATAGAATAAATCAAGTTGGAAAATGATGGTCCAGAGAAAGAGTTTTGAGACTAATATCAGCTTATATTTAATTGAAATAAAGATGAGAGGGTTTATATTGTTAAGATGTAGTCCAGCATCCTTTGTTTAAAGATGGTTGAGAATGTTAGAGAGTTTTTGTTACTACCCTATTTTTGTTTGTTTGTTTGTTTGGTTGGTTGGTTTTATTTATTTATATGGGGGGAGAGAGAAATGGTTTTTCATTTTGTTTGGTAGGAGACACATTTTTTAGAGATTAATATGTAAATATGCAATGGGATGAATAAAAAATAAAATAACGCAACTGGAGAATGTGGACAGATTATGGGAATGAGTTGCAGTCAAGATAATGATTTTGTTCAGAGTCACTTGAAGAGAGAGTAACAGGAGAATTTTCAGATGCACATATGAAATACTCTTTGTTAGGTAGTTT
>VXAB01009840.1:37783-102783 GCA_013399175.1 Odontophorus gujanensis | reverse complement strand
CTGGGTAGGAAATGAATGGTATCTGCTGACCTGTTCTACCTTGGAGAATAGGAGATAGGATAATTTCTCCTTTTCCCTCCACAATTGCTTTTCTACCCAAAGCCTACTGTAACCTTCAGTCTATGCTACAGAAATATACAAAAGAAATACGCAATGAACTTGATTGGGCATCTGTGCATTTGTTTAGCAGACACCACCTTGGATAACTCTCTGTAGATTACACCAGGCACCTCCAGAGCTAACAGCATGAGCTACTACAGCTTGAGAAAACAAACCAATCCCCTGTAGCTGTGGCTATAGCAGACATATTTCCTGTGGATCCAGCACAGAGGGGGATCTGTAACACATACTTATCACTAGTTTATACATGCACATTAATTTATGAGATTTTTTTACATATTGGAATGGGATTCTTTACTTGGTGCAATCTAAGAGAAGGCAAATCAAAAATATAAATAGAATAGCATTTATAAAAAGATAATGCTACTAATGTTACCAATGCTTCTAAAGACAGAGGAAATTAAAAGAATCAGCTTGTTAGAGCAGAAAACTCCAGTCAGTATTCAAACCAGAATTTTCCAGTCTGAGATGCTCTTTTCAAAAGGAATTGAGACAAGAAATGCTGTGGTCATAGATGAAAGTCACCATTCTTCAGAAAAAGAGTATACTTGTGGATAAACAAAATGAAATAAAGAAGAGAGAGCTTATGTGTGGCTTGCTTGTTGTTGAGTGGCTGCCTGAATTTGTTAACAACCTTAACATTTCTTTGAGTGGTTTCAAAGGTAAATACTAACAGTAACATCATTATAATTATCTAAGACTTTTAGTTATAATGTTCAAGGTTGTATTTTTTTCCCTTGAAATATGAGCAAGTGTTCAGTTTTGGGGAGACAAAATGAACTATTGGTTTGTTTTTTAATGGTGTAATTAAAGGAAGTTCTGCAAATGCTAGAACTTTGTCTTAGTCTATGAGGTGTTGATTTCTTGAACAAGAACTAATGTTCTGGTTAAATATTTTATTGTTGAACTGAAAGAATGGCTTATTGAATGCAATCATTAGTTTTGCAGAGTTGGTGTACAAACAAAATAAAGCAACACTGAATAACACGTATTTAATTCCACATCTCCTTTCCTTCCTTCCTTCCTTCCTTCCTTCCTTCCTTCCTTCCTTCCTTCCTGTTTCACATTTCACCTCAAGGAAAGCAGAATCATGACATGAAATACCTTATCACTTTCACTTAGTTTTTATAATCAATATCCACTATATACCATTTTCATAGGCTATTCCTTAAAGACATATTAAAAAGCACTATTACTTTAAAAATATTTTGGTTACTTAGTAAAGACTACACCATGCATTTAGCTACTGTGCATAATATGTGATATCTAAAAATAAAGTGTAATGATTTTGGAAAAACTATATTCTTCATGTGAACACAGATATTGTATTAATCTCTAACACAATAAATTTAATGATTTCACTATCTAGATACTGCCACAATTTTCTGCTTGTGTTTCAATGGCCATCTTGCATGAAGGTGGTTCATTTTAAACCACAGGCTTTAATATTTCTGAAGGAAAAAAAAAACTTTCAGTTCTGATAGATGTTAAAATGGTCTCAGTATTCTCTAGTTTTGATGAGAACAATAACAGTGGAAATGATTCATTGGGAGTCTAGAACAGCAACTTTACTAAGCATTCAAATAGCTTCATTTGTACAGGTCATGTACTTCTAAACAGAACAAGGGCGATACATATGTTTTTGTTGATTTTCAACTTTAATTTTTGCAGGAACCAGGAACTTATGATGTAAATAATGACAGTTGACAAGAATTCATAATCCTTCTGAAGCCAGAAATATATCAAAATAGGTTTTAGCAGGAACAACACAATATTTTTTGTATGAATAAATAAAATTCTTGTAAAGACATGAGAGATTATTCTATTTTGCATGATATGAATAAAACCTGTCCTGACAAAATTGTAATCTCACACAATTTATGGTAGTTTCTCATAAATTACATGGATATGTTGGAAGCTTGTTAATAATTAAAAGTCTTTTACTTTTTCAAGTCTCAAATAAGTATTAGAGTAAATAATTTCCAGTCTTCATCTGACATGACATCTAACCAATACAGGCATCACAAAATAAATAATTTATGAAAAATATTTATTTAAAGAGCTGTAATTTACCTTGCATTTACCATATGCCATTCATCCAAGTATCAATATAAAATATTCATTAAAGAAACTCATTAAAACAAACTTCTATACAATGAGGTGACGGGCCAACAAAAACCATCAATCATCACAGGGTTTTCAGTTATTATTAGTGCATATAGATAAAGTAATAATTCAAAATTAGAAATTATGAATATTTTTACTTTTCACTGGAATTATCTATGTTGCTTGCAAATTTTTTTTCACCTGTTTTGTGATGCCCAAGTGGTTCATAACAGAACACAGAAATCTAATTTATTAATGACAAATAAATCTGATGTAATGATTAATGTGACGTCTATAGCTAATCTTAATGGAAAAATAGGTAGGCATGTAATGATATTTAAGTTTGAGATAAAAGATCATAATGTATGCACTGTAAGCAGAGTAATTACTTGTGAATGTATGCAACTCCAGATTAACGGAAGTGTAGAATGCATTATAATTTTTCATGACTGCCCACATCCAAAGTTAAGGAGTCTCTTATAATTCCTAATATAATGTTTTTAAGCTCTACCTCAGGTTATTGATAAGATAGATACGTGGGTAGGTATCTGGAAGAATATATGTTATCAGTGTCATCCAATGAAACTTAACTGTCCTGCGTGCAAATACAGTGAGATAAGCAAATAACATGACTTCAAGCCTAAACTCAGAAAATACATAACACCAGATCAAAACATTAGTTGGCTTAGATTGTTTCCATATATAGGCTCTTCCACATATTAGCTAAGAAGTTCTGTTAAATATCTGCTGCACATAGACCACATTTCTATTACACTGTTGATCTGTGATTAAATGTTCTAATAAAACTAATTGGCTTTGCTACAAACAGAACATCTGGAGCAATGTTTAATTTCATGTCAAACATATACAGGAAACACCTGCCTAGGTGAAGTAATTTAAAAAAAAAATGACATTAATCCTTCTGTTGTGGAAATGCCTGTCATAGTTGTCACATTAAAAAGCAGTATCAACAAATACAGAAATCTTAAATTACTTTGGAAAGTCTTCTAAAATTAACAAAAAATTAATTAACCCAAATGTTAGCATATCGGTCTGATTTCACAATGAAATAGATTTCCTTTTTCAAGTTAAAAATGTCTTTCAGTTATTGCATAGCAACAGTTCCAGATGTGAAATAAGCTAAAGCATTAGAAGATTAAATGTACTGATGTGACTCTTCCTATATACCTGTACAAAAGAATATATTACAAATTTTTTTAAAAAATACAATGCATATAGACATATAGGGAAAAACACAGAAAGAAAGCATAGCTGGTATTTAGAATTAGGACTCTCAGAAGTTTTACTAGAACCAGTGAGTGAGTAAGTAAGTATGCTTGTTCGGAAGTAAAAATAAAAACAACAACAAAACAGATATGATATATTCAAGAAATATATTCTGGTATTTATTTTCATCAAGATATTTGTGCAATGTGTACTATATTCTTTTAAAAATATTTATTGAGCACAAGACTAAAAGAAACAAAAAAATAATTTCAACATCCAAGAAAGTTTAATGTCTCTTATGAAAGAGCTTCTTGTCCTTAACATTTCCCCATGATGTTGCTATCTTCAATAAACCTTCTAATTATATAGATCTTTGAAGTCTGCAAGGAAATTCTTCAGTTGAAGGAAAAATCAGTAATAGCAGTAAAATGAAGAAAAAGATTAAAAGAAAAAAAAACAAAAACAAAAAACGAGAGAGATCTATTTATTCAAGCAAAGCTTTATAATTATACTTCACAATGTCTTAAATTACCACCTGCCTCATTTGGTACTGTCCACTGTTACAGATATAACAGGTTTCTGGCTAAACTTTTATTTTTTAATTATTGATAACATTAGATGCTATTTTACTGAATCATTTCTACTGTATTTCAATATCCTGTAGCTTGTGAATTCTAGAATCATCTGACAAGATGAGCTTTCAAGGTGGATTAAGAAGAAGAAAGTTCACCATGAAAAAGTACAAAAGAAAACATAAATGTGTACTCTCAAAGTTCTCTGGAAGTAACTCTGGGTCTGAAGATTCTAGATCTTCCTATATAATTATCAGTAATATGAGAAGTATGGGAAAGGGGGTTCTAAGAGTCCTCTTGAACAACCCAACCCAAGTTGAGATCTACAAAATCAAATGCAGGGATAACAGGAGAAATAACTGTAGCAGCCTCTGTTTGCACATCTAGGAGTCTCAGAAGAGACCATGGGACTTATGCTTTACATGCTCTTGTTTACAGGAGGGTGAGAGAACTCTGTGATCTTATGGAGGGACAAGCAGAAAATCATGCTGGAAGCATCAGAGGAGTCAGCAGTACCATATGTGTTGGACTTCCACAAGAGAGTAAATGGGTTTATGGCCTTCGTGCACCATACTAACCTTGCTGAAACACAGCAAAAGCAGAAAATCTGGTATGATTGACAAGTTAAGGCTTAGACATATAAGGTGGAGCAAAAGGTCAAAGTTCTGATCCCAGCTTGGCAGGAAAACTGTAAACAGACTAGGAGGGACCATTTAACAGCATTAGATAGGTCAATAATATTATCTACATCATACAGCTTCCAGAGAGATAGTGGAAAGATGGACTCTACATTTTGAAGACTAGAAAGCTCTTGCAGAAATTTGCTTCATGTAGGTGAGCACAGTGTGAAATGGGGGCAAAAATCAGAATGGATTTAATGAAGTAAGGAAAAAAATGCCAGAGTAGAGGGAGAAATCTCCCTACTACAGGTTGTATCTAGGCAGGGAGCTCAGAGAACAGAAGTCTCAAGTTCTATCACTGATGTGCTCCAAACAAGCTAGGGAAGAACTAAAAGTAAAGCCTGAGGTGAGGCTCCTGAACATTTAAAATTTTCAACGGTCAATAAAAGAGCATTTCCAGTCACCCTCTTGGTACCATGAAAAATATATTTGCTAACAGTCCCAGAGTCTCAGAACATAAATACTTTTTTTTTTTCTAGTGAATTCTTTTCATTATTAACGTCTTATCTTCAAATATATCAGGCAGCTTGGTCAGTCTACAATTACTGCATAGGAAGAATGATAGTGGAACCTCAGATGGAATTAGAAGAGACAGAGAAAAGAAAAACTGTGGAGTCACACTCCTTGAATGATGACTCAATGACTAAAAAAAGGAGAGAAAAGATCTACCTCTGGAACCTCCACAACAGTGGTACATAATTCTGAGGGTGAAATTAAACATGCCCATGGTTACAGCCACAGGATTGCTGTGGCACAAAGCAGCCATAATCATAGTTCCAAGCTTTGACACAGAAAGTGATGCTTTCAGGAATGAGTCAGAGACAGGTTTGCTCCCATTTGTGACTGTCACGAGACTTTTTTGGGTAAAGAGAGGAGAAAGTTTCACCGTGCACCTGATCAGACAGCAAATGCTCAGATACCAACTCTTGTACTGCAGGATTCCCGCTGTCTTTCAGGATTCCCAAAGCCCATGCTCAAGTGCAAACAAAATGCCTGATGAATTCAGCTGCTAGGTAGATCTGGACTCGAGAGCAAGTTTGAGCTTGTCTTTCATAATACATATATACATATGCAGGGTATATTACATATATATAATATGCGCTCTAAGATACATTAGCTAAACCAAATGAAACTTGGTAGAAACAACATCTCAGACTTTAATATGTGTTGAAGGAGAGACACTGAGAATTTCTTTGTGTCTCTGTCAGGCAAAGATCATGAAGTTCTGTTCTCAGGTGATAAAGGCAAGGATCAGAGTGACAATCCACACTTCTGAGCAGAAAGTGCATTGCTTACTCAATGAGAAATGAGAAAAACTTTCATGTCACCTTTGCAATTTATACATTTTACATGTATGTCTGAATCACTGTGGCTTGAGAGAACCACTCTTTTGCCTACCTTTGTCCCTGAGGCTGAAATGGTGATATCAACTCTCATTTTGTGAATTTTAGCTTTAACATCTTTTCCCCTGTAATCTCTGCTTGAGGATTACAGTTTAACATTATTTATAAATTACAAATTAAGAAATAATTGTTCAAAATCAACAAGAGCAACATTAACTTTCTGAATTGAAAATAATAAGACCTCATGACTGATTTCATGGTATGACCATAAAAAGAAAAGTTTTCTGACAACTGACCTTTTTCTAAACATGCAGAATAAACTCAGTGTTTGCAACTCCTGTTTCTAAATCAGCTCATAACCCTAAAAATGTTTTAGAACTCTCAGCTCATGTAGGCAGTTCAATGTATTGTCCATCTTTGAAATGGACTGTAATTAGACAAAAATATTTCCTTGAAAAAATTACTATTATTAACTACTCATATATTTCTATGCATTTTTTTGAATTAGACTGTTGTATGAGGACTCAGTTACAGTCTTTGGACTATACCATATACCAAAGAGATCACTAGGAATATAAAAAAAACTCTTCTTTTTCCTGGAATTTTATTTGCAAAATCCATAACTTCCTGTGTAAGACAGATTTCAGTCAATTCAGATGGTATCCTATGTCTCCCTCCATCAAACATAATGTTACAAAAGGAATAATGCTTTTATTAAACATGCATTCAAATCTCTCCTCACAGTTTAGATCTCATCACAATAGATGAATATATGAGAACAATTTAGCTATTTCTTAATGCGATAAGGAATCTGTAATAAATGTTCTTTCAAAAGATGATGCCTGCTGTCATTCTACTGTCATGAATAAATTAAATAAAGATTCATTTATCTAAAATTTTTAGTCCTTTCTTTTCTAACTGCCATTAGTAATGTCGGGAAGTATTCACCAGTTGCAAAAATAACTTTAACCTGGTAGAAACACATTTTTTACTGTAATGAGATTCCTCATGTATGAAGATGTAGTTGAATATTTGCAAAGATCTTTCTATTTCTACCACTGCAGGAATCCAATAAATCGTGGTAATGGTGATAACTTCCGTGACTCAATTTGTTTCTTCCTAAAAGTGAATACTTCAGGCACTATATTTTTGATGCAGCACAGACATAGATCATAAGTGATCAATACCAGGTTAATCTGAAGACATATAGAAAGGATATAGCAAGTCCCAAGAATACATGGAGAGAGGATAGCATACAATTATTAGTTTTTTCTCCATTGCTGGATCTTAGTCAAACTAAACAACCAAAAATCAGGTCAGTATAACAGTAATCCTGCAGCTGCAGACTACCTCTCCCTAGAAGAACAGTCCACTATCATTGTTTGTCAACAAGTTATTGGCATTTGACTGCGAGCCGCTTTGGTGTCTTGATCATGGATCTCTGTTACCTGAGCTAATAAGAAGGGCATAGCCCTTCTCAGGGCCTGCTCCAAAGACTATGATGACTCTTTGGACATGCAGTCACATGCAACAGCAGAATTTTGGAAAGTCTGTTTGCAGTTTTGGCAACGGATTAATGGCAATGGATGATTAAAGAGTGAGAACAGCACTGAAATGCTAAGGATGGCAGTGAAGTCAAAAGCAAAGACAGGAAACAACTCTTAAGATAAGTCTTGCACTTGCATTCTAGCTCCATGCAGAGATGAATGTTCTGGCTTCCCCTATCATACTTGCAACCTATGCAAGAAATTCTGGTCACACAGGCAAAACGTATTTGCCCACTGACTTGTTTTGATTTTCCATTCTGTCAGCTCCCATGGGCTAGGACTGCTGATTTAATCCTAAACATTCTTCACAGGTATTGCACAAACCAATGACTCAAAGTGGTATAGACTGTTCTCTATCTTCCTTTGCGGTTTGGGCTTACAGTGATTTCTGCCAGCCTAAGAAAGAGCTAGAACACGTGGAGAGAGCATTAGGGACTGTTGTTAATGATGTGAGAGGGGGGAGAATAGCCCCACTGGGATGCTGCGAGGAAACCAAACTATTTTGCTGAAGAGTACAATAATGAATTCTACTTACAGAGGATGTTTCATGCAGTGTGGGAGACAGACTCTTGAGTGTAGTAGTTTGTATGTTTCATCCTGAAAAGTAAGGGCCCAGACCCCTCTAGACCTCCAGGTAACTTGGAAAAACTCTTCACTTTCCCAAACAGGGTAGAGGTGAAAGACAGCACTTGCAACATTTAGAGTGGGGACTATCTGGGTGTCACAAATAGACAACTGCTTCAGCATTAGAAGATTAGAAAAAATATTAATTTAAAGAGATAAACTAAGTTTGAGGAAGCTCACAAGATATCAAATGGTATTTCTTTCCCTTGTTCTATTTATTCTGCCATTTGAGAGCTGTATGCCTCCTCTACTTCCTTTTTCACAGCTATATTTATGGAATTGAACTTGGTGAGGGATGTGAAAAATAACAAGAGATTCTACAGGTCCTTTGGTCAGAAGATAACAGCCAAGGAGAGAGGATGCCCTCTGATAAATGAGAAGGCAGAAATGGCAGTGATAGACATGGAGAAGGCTGAAGTGCTAAATTAGCTCTTTGCCTAGGTCTTTACTGGCTGTCAGACTTTCCACATCTCTCATAGGATGAGGTGGGGATTGACATGATCAATAGAAAAACTGATGCCATCTACCTAGATCTGTGGAACTTTTGGGCCTTGATGTGGTCCCATACCACGTCCTTATCTCAAAAGTGTAAAGATATGGATCTGAAGAGCAGACTATTTGACAGATAAGGAATGAGTTGGGTGGTCACAAGCAGAGGTCTGTGATCAACAGTTCTATGTCCAGGTGGAGGTTGCTGATGATTGGCATTGCCTAGGGGTTCATCTTGAAACTGGTGCTTTTCAACACCATTATCAATGACCTGGATAGCGAGATCGAGTACACCCTTATCAAGTTATTGATGACACTTAGCTTAGTGGTGCATTTGATAGAGTAGAAGGAAAGGATGCCATCCAAAGAGATCTGGAAAAGCTTGAAAAGTGGATTGATGTGAACCTAATGTGATTCAACCAGCCCGACTGCAAGGTGTTGCACTTGTATTGGGACAGTGTACACACTTGGAGAATTCATTGAAAGCAGTCCTGCAGAAAAGGACTTGGGTGTCTTGGTGGTCAAAATTCTAGATGTGATCCAGGAGTGTGTGGCTGCAGCCCGGAAGGCCAAGTGTATCCTGAGCTGCATCAAAAGAAGGGTGACCAGCAGAGTGAGGGAGGTGATTGACTCCCTCTATACTACCCTCCAGAGACCCTATCTGGGATAACACATAACTGTTGGAGCGGGACCAGAGTAGGAACGTGAGGAAGATCAGAGAGCTGGAACACCTATCCTATGAAGAAAGGTTGAGGAAGCTGGACTAGTTCAGCTTGGAGAATTGAAGGCACCTAGAAGACCTCACTGCAGCCTTCCAGTAACCAAGGGGAGCTTTACAAGCAGGATAAGAGGAAAACTAAATTTTTACATGTCTGAAAGTGATAGAACTGGAGGAAATGGTTATAAACTAAAAGAGGAGAGATTTAGATTAGATATTAGAAGAAAGTTTTTCAGCCAGAAGGTGGTGAGGCTCTGGCACAGGCTGCCCAGAGAAGTTGTGGATGCCCTGTCCCTGGAGGCATTAAAGGTGGCCCTGGCCACCTTTGAAGGCCTGGGCAGCCTGATCTAGAGGGTGGTAACCATGCACATGGCAGAGCAGTTAGAACTAGGTGATCCTTAAGGTCTCTTCCAACCCAAGGCAATATATGATTCTATGATTTAAGTACCAGATAAGTAAATTTTTATGTTTTTCCTTGTTTTGTTTTGTTTTCCATGTAGCTGCTCTGTTGTGCATCTTCAAGATGGCATCATGAGCATTTATTTGATCTGGCTGCATTTTGAGACTTTCTAATTACCTCCAACAAATAAACATTACTGGTACTTTGAAACTCTGTCTTTTCTGTGTGTTTATCTCAAAATATGTTTTTGCCTCAGAAAAAGGAACAGACTTCATATAAGTTGTTTTTTAACTTTTCTAGAGCCCTGTAATATCATTTGGTTTTCAAAGATATATTTTATGCTTTACATTAAGGCTTTTACACTTGAAATCAACGAAAACCCTTAATATTTTTGATCTCTCATAACAGGAACTGGATCTTCATCACAGACTGTCATACTTCTTCTCTGGGTTTGTTTTAATTCAATTTTGTCAACCAACAGATCATTTGGAAGTGTTGTCAAATCTTTTGTATACTAGTTAGCATAAGTTTATCATTTATATCCAGGGAAAAGAACCTTAAATTTTCTTAATTACATCTGTGAGATGCAGTGAAGATTTATCCTACTTTTACAAATCCTTTCTGGATAGCACCAGCATATATCCCCTTGTATTTCCCTCTTAGATTTTAATATAGATCTCAACTGTGTTTTTAAATGCAGAGGAAAGGGTATGTTTTCTTTAAAATATCGGATATCTAATTAAGTATGTTGCACTGAAGGTAATGCCTCCTATTTATTCCATGGATACAGAAACAAGGAGCACAATAACACTATTAGATAGAGCAAATTCTTAACTGCAAAATACTACTTTTCAACATAGTCACTCTGCTACACATTTTTACCAGCGAAGAACAAGAACCTGCATGCTGTACTCGTAAAAATCTGCACCAGTGGATTATGATACTTCAGATACTATGATTGTGTCATTGCTAGGGAAATGTTCCTCATGCAGTCCATCACCTCAAACAGATGGAAATCAGAAGATGTTAAATACAGAGTATATGTGGGTGTGGTAGGACAGTCCAGCCAAGACTGGCTATGTGCCCCACGGTCTTCAAACTGGTATGGGGTTGGTGTTATTGTGCTGCAAGACAAAGTTGTTCTTCTTCTTCCCTGGTCTGACTCTGGAAGTTTAAGTTTTCAGCTTAATCAGCATCACAATGTAGTGGTCAGAGTTGATCACATGGTCAGAGTTGACCACACCTACTACAAGAGGCTTATTTGAGTTCCAGGAAACCCAGAAGGATCATCCCTTTCCTATCCCAAAAGACAGTGCACATCACTTTACTCACTCAGGACTGCATCTTGAAATTTTCTTCAGTGGGTAATTCAAATGTCTCTCCTCCATGGGCTGCCATTTTGTCTTGTCACTGAAACACACTACCCACTGCCTCACTGTGCTCACATCTGCTGTTTGGTCTCCATAAACATTCAGCAAGCATTGATGAATGTCAATGGGTGCCATTTTTTCTGGTTGTAGAATTCAGCTCCACACCTATGTTTCATGCACACTTCCATGTCAGACATCATTTAACCAGGCTGTCTCTCTGTTGCCATCTGTCACACAGCAACAAAATTTAACTGACTGTTGGCAGGAATATTAAAACTACTGCCATATCACCAACATCGGCTTTATGTTGAGGGTAATCATAGTGAAATAGGGGGCATTACTTTCAGAGCAGTCCTCATGTAATCCTGCAAACTCAGATATGCTTATAGTTGAGTTTTATGTAAATTGATTTTGGATTATAAGTTTCTTAAGGCTTGGAATTTTACTTATATACTTGTATTCCTTCTCATGTTATATATATACAGTAACAGTTAGCATTGTATTTATAATAAGACTTCTGTGCTATCCTTTCCACTGACTTAAGTGGAATTTTCTATCAGAATGGTTACTGTATTTCACATAGACTTTGCAAGTATGTGCTTTGATTTAAAATCATCTAGTACCAGAAAAGAGGATGTGTTATATAAAAGACTGTGTGTATTTAGCAGACATCTGGATACTGTAGACAGAATCCTACATACAGAATGGTGGGAGAGAACCTAACTCTACAGAATTTACTGTGATTTCAGTGAATTTAGGATTTCACATCATTTCTTATTCTTCCTTGAGAATAGACAGACTTACTTGGTCTTAAAATCAAAGGACATATTCTTATTATGTAAATAAACAGGAATAGGAAAGCACGGATTCTCGCTGTCAACAGGCAGAGAATTACACCTGTTCTTCTTTTAAAAAATTATAAAAATCTGAAAGGTAGATAGGAACTAACATAACTTTTCAGGTTCTTCTATGAACTAGAAAGAAGACATGGAAATTTGATAAATGAAAAGTCTTTAGAACACAATAAACTGTTAGTATATTCTCTTCTCTTTCTCTTGGAAATAGCTTGCTAGCACTCATAACAAGATTAAGAGGATCTTGGGCCAAAGCAAATGACAAGAGAACTGGTCTGCATTGTGTAGTGTATGTTAGTTGGTAGCACTCCTCTGTGGAATATGTCAGTTTGCAATTTTGTCACAGACCACAGAATTACATTGGTTCAAGAAACTGTATTTTAATACATAAACTATTTTCCAACCTAAAAATAGTATATTTACAGCTTGAAATCAGCATTTTGTATTTAAGCACAACATTGTCACACTTTGTGATGTTGCTAATGATGTGCTATGCAAAACTGATGAGATACTGGCTACTTGTAAAAAATCTGAAGTGACATTCTATATGCCTACCTTTGGCAGGAGCAGTCCTTGTAACATATGTCATGTAGTAACAATGATACAGCCGACTGACACCAATTAAAAAGTCACAAGTCGTTGCCTTTCTCTAATGTTCAAAGGGTTCAAAGAATTTAGATGTGTACATTAAGGATCAGATGCTTGGTTGCATATTCTACAAACTATGTTTTAAACAAATCAGCATACAGATGGATGTGACAATAACTATCAGGAAAATATGAAGGGTGAACTGTCATAAAGTTTGACAGGTCATTGCATATTTTTTCCCATTCCCATATGAGTAGTCCCTACAGTATTTCTATACAGTGTTGAAGGAAGATGGAGATAAGGTAGGTATTCTCATTCAGTTATGGGACTGGAGATACAAGAAAAATGAATTAAATATTTCATAATTCTACATGATCTTCCCAGATGAACTTGTACATAGAATTTAATCAATGTTCTTTGTTGTTTTCCTTCCAGAAAATTATGTAAACTACTAGCTTCTTATCTGAGGTACCATTTGGATTTCTACAATAGTTCCATTAAAAAAAAATTAAACTCATTTTATGAAATGTATTTTATAGTTATTGATGGTTTCAAATGCCAGTAACCTAGACAGCAAAGTAGAAAATCCTGAACTAGTAACAGAAGACCAGTAATCTGACATTTGGTGATAAAAAGAACTAGGTTGCTTAGTTCCCTGGAGCAAAAATCAGGTGTGGAATAAGATCTGTGTTTATACAGAAATAAAATAAAAATAAATAAATAAATAAAGCAAACAATGGCAGAAAAGAACTACAGGTAACAAATTAAAAAGGAAAAAAGGAAGGAATGGACATGTATTAAAAGGGATCTTCTAGGATCAAAGTCACTTTGTGGAAGGCTAATTCCATTGTGGTAGTTAGTGACAAAAGTTTGCATCCAGGGAACCAGATACATACACAACTGTGGGCAGATTTATCTGAAAAATTTATAGAGAGGAAAAATATTTTCAGCAATTACAACGAGAAGTTTTAATTCTCAAGATATACACTGTAGAACAAAAGCAACTAATAGTCAAAGGAGCTCTATTCCTAGATGTATTTAGATGACTTATTTTTTAATCAAGGACACCCTAGAAGTACTTTTGGAGAAAATAACTTGAAGTAATTAATTAACACACAGTTAATTAAAAAGTTGATCCAATTTAAATTTTAGGGAAAGTATACAAAAGTAGGACATCAGGTAAGGTTGGGGATTTCAGAAGAATCTATTTTGATTTGGGAATTGAGTAGTAAAATCAGTTGGGTTGAAAAGGTTGAATATAGTTACCATAAGCTAAGGAACTAGAGGTTTGAAGCCTTTCCAAGCCAAAACTATTAAAACTAACAGTAATCGTTTTCACAATAAAGGGAAGAGACCTTGGAAAAAAGGCATTGCTGCATACATAACCACTTCAAATGATGTATAATAAGAGGGCATGGGAAAAGAGGGTAATAGGGAAAGAAGTATAATCACAAAGAAGATAACATTTTAAAGTCAGGTTTTGAGTTTATAAGAAGGTATTAAGTGTCTGAACTTGTCATAGCTCAGCAGACTGGTTTATGTACTGTTGCTCCAAATGGAAGTTAATCCAAGGTTCTTATTTCTGAAATTCCTTTTTTATTTTATTTATTTATTTATTTATTTATTTTTCCAATTTAGAATACACAGAATCAGTTTATCGCTGCCATTTTTTGGGCCAATATTGTCTTTTTGTTTTTCTGAGTCATAAGATCTCCTCAGTTTTTTCTCTGCTTTTTTTTATGTATGGTATACTTTTTAAAATTTCACGTATTCCTTGAATGAAGGTAAAAGGAACTGTAGCCATTACCAAGCTGTGCTGTTACAAACAGCTCAGTGCAAGCTGTGCTGTAAGGAATAACTCTGTACTGATGGGCCTGGCACACCACTTTTTGAATTTGCCTTTTCATGGATATATAACAGCAGTGATCCCATGATAATCAACAGTCCTTCAGTAGTTTTCCTTAGAAGATTTCCCAGAACAGATATGCCTACCTATAAGCTATTAAAAATATATGGATGAGAGAAGAATATTTTTCAGATGAAACATTATGTTAATTATTTTCAGTTGAGGACTTGGAAATA
Source organism: Odontophorus gujanensis (assembly GCA_013399175.1). NCBI lineage: Eukaryota > Metazoa > Chordata > Aves > Galliformes > Odontophoridae > Odontophorus > Odontophorus gujanensis. The sequence goes on along the minus strand of VXAB01009840.1, from coordinate 88,063 downwards.
AGTTGTTAGTTATTTCATTTTTCTGGAAACTGGAAGAAGGATGTCTTAAGTTACTGTTTTACCAAGCAGACTAGCAGGAAAAATTATTGCAAATCGTTACCAGACAGAGGTCAATAACACTACAAATGAGCTTATATAATGTGTTCCCTGTGACCTTCAGTACCCAGAATATCTTCTCAAGACCTATACTTCTATCTGATCTACCTGGAGTTGATTGTTACTTGTTTCCAGTTCTGGGCTCCCTGGTACAAAAAAAGGCAGGGATCTCCTTGAAAGAGTCCAACAGAGCACTACAAAGATAATAAACGGCGTGGGACACCTCCATTATGAGGAAAGGCTGAGAGACCTGGGTCTGTTCAGCCTTGAAAAAAGAAGACACAGAGGGGATCTGATCCACGTCTATAAGTAACTAAAGGAACAGGAGGCAAAGGGACAAGGCTGGACTCTACTCAGCAGTGTGTGGGAATGGCCACAAACTGAGGCATAGGAAGTTCCACACAAATGTGCGTAAGAACTTCCTCACAGTGAGGGTGACGGAGCATGGGCACAGGCTGCACAGAGAGGTGGTGGAGTCTCCTTCACTGGAGAACTTCAAGACCCACATGGGCTCCTATTTGTGCAATCTGGTCTGGGGAGCTGCTTTGACAGGGCGGTTGGACTCGGTGATCTCTAGAGGTCCTTTCCAACCCCTACAGTTCTGTGATCTGTCTTGTCTATAATTAGATTTCTTTTATTATTTCTTAAATAAAGACAGATTTCATTTTCCCCTTTAGTCTTTTTAGTCTAGTTTACTCCATGCAATACAGAAAAGCTGTCTTTACACCTTTCTCCTGTTTTGTTTGTGTGTTTGGTTTTGTTTTGTTTTTGTTTTGTTTTGTTTTAACAGAGAAAGTCCAATCCTACTGTTGATGTATTTTTTCTATTCATCTCTTTGAACGCATACATGCTTCAGTTTTAACATGCAGGTTTGAGGAGACAGCACCATTTTCAGGTTTGAACCCTGATGAAAAGAGTGACACAGAGGGAAAAGGAGTAAAATGTCTGGAAAATTAAGACTTATGGCAATGTAATGACCCAAGAAGAAAGCACTTCCACTGCAGAGAATTCCCAACAGTAATTTCAGAAATCTCATTACCGACAGATCTTCTGTTACTTCAAGGATGGTATCAAATACAATTCTCCTTCATTTATGTGTAATAATAAGAAGCTGTATCCGCTGATTAAGCGCCAACTCTTGAATGTCCGTAATTCATGATATTTTGTAGAAAACATAAAGAATGTAGTACACCAATTAAATCCCCCATAAGACTGGATTGCCACAATTTTGTTTGATCATAGCCTTGTTTAGTGTTTGGGAGGGTAATAAATAGCAGAAAGAGATGTAATGTTCCTGTTTCTTTAAGTTCAAGTGTTACAGTTTCAGTTGGAAAGCCAAAATTAGCTGTTTCATGTACTTGGGGAGAAAGAGAAAAATACTTGTTCAAAAGCTCATCAGCTGGCTTTTCCTTTGGAATATGAAGGGAAAGAAAGGAATCAAAACAAGACATTATAACCCTACTCCCAGCTATACTATCCTTTCCTCAAGTCTTGCTTCCTCTAGTAACTGAAACTAGATGCCATTATTTATTTCTAACTGTGTAGAGATGTCTGTGCTTAGTAGTTTGATGATAGGAGAATAGAGGACCCAAATCCTACTTGATACAAAATACTTAAGGGAAAAAAAATGGATGGTGTCTGAATGGTTGAGCAATTCAAATTGTCCCTCGGAGATGCTTAAAAATATATATATTACGGAGTAATTATTCTGAAGATGTTGCTGTATGAGTGCTGCATCAGTAATTAAAAAAAAAAAACAGAACACAAAAAAACCAACACCATCAAACATAAATGTTATTGATATATATATATTTGATAACATCTTTATTATTTTTCCAAGCATCTATTTTTTTTTCTCTCTCTTTAAGTATACCGTAATAGCTATAAAAATGTTATTGCACTTTCTAAAAAATTACTTCTGACTGATCTGTTATTTCAAAGAATTAATTCTGGATGAAGGAAAAGCTACCACTGATTGTTTCTCGCAGGTGCAGATGTCTCCTTTCCTTTAAGTTAATAATTTCATAACTGGTGATATGGCTGATTTGCTCATAAAAATAAAGGCACTCTGGTTCTATATGTTATTTATCATTTGATTTCACAAAGAGAGCACATTTTGATGTACAAATCCATCCTCAAACAAATCTGATTCCTTGCTAATCCATAGCATATTTTGATCTTTACTGGGTAATGAAGTCTTCATTTTTATGTGTAAAAAAATCTCATGTATAATACAAACAATATTATCTCTAAAACTGTGATACATCATCATACATGCAAAACCAAAGCCTTTGGTAAGACAGCCTGGCAAGTTAGATGAACCACTTCAATTTTCCATCAATCAAATTATAGTTTATTGTTCAGCTGAACTACCTCAGGCAACACAAATCTAAAAACTGTCATTTTGGAAACATTACATTTTTTTTCTGTCACATTATAACCCAAGCCATGGCCATAAAAAAGATTGTCATACCATTACTGACTGTAATATTCCTTAATTTAAGAACAGCTAATTCATTGGTAGTTTATGCAGTATTCCTAGTATTTGGAGCTTATAGTAGTGTTCAGTTACAGTAATCTTATCAAACTCCATTAGTACATTTATTATTTTTTAAATAATGGTGATTTTTGAAAATTCAATTAAGAATAGAATGCCTGTTTATAACAGCATTTTAATGTCCATATTAGAAATAAGTCTTACATTTCAGAACCATCTAAAATTTCAATTGTTTGGTTTCTATGAGCACTAAGCTGTAGGGAATTTAATTAAAAATTAGGCTTCTATGGCATATATTGATGAAAGATTCAACTGTCTTGTTTTCTATTTCTTTGCAGCAGATGTCTTCACTGTAAGGCTCAAAAGCTAAAAATTAATCAAGTAAACATTAGAAGTCTGTTTGTATTCTGTCACCCCAAGAGTACTTACATTCTTTTGCACATTGAACCTATGAAATTCCTCTAACACAGAAGACAAACAATGTACATTTTGTACATTTTATATGTACTATTTGCTGTTTATCCTAGCCTTCTAGATGATAACTTCGTGGTGTGGTCTTATTTATCCACACTAAGTTGAAGTGACTATACCTGTTAATATAGGAGTAAAAGATGAGAATTACAAGCAGGATAAGGTGTATTAATTCTCTTGCTAAAATATGTAAAATTGAGGGTCTGGAAAGAAAGACTTATACTAATATGGATATGGATATGCTCCCCTTGCCATCTGTATACTTAAATACATAATTGTAACCCAAGGAAAGCATAAACCTAGTTAAGATATAGCTCTTTAAATAATGTATGATGGACTTTTAAGATAACTGAAGTTGTAGGAACATACATTTCACTGAAAAGACATATGTCATGAAGACACCTGTCTCCCCTTAATTGACTACCTGCTTAAAGAAAAACCTGCTAAAAGAATAGATTTACTGTGCAGTGAGGCAATGAATTTAAGAAGTCTCTGATGAATAAAAAACTAGTTCCATTGGTTGAGCTTTTCCCGTTCTTTAACAAGTTCAGACGTATTAACTGATCTTTTATGTGCTTTTATGCACCATTTATTTTTGAAAAATCTGGAATTTTCATCGCAACAATTACTTATGCACTGAAGTCATAAAATTCATGTTGTTGTTCATCAAATCTATGCTATGCAGTGTCAAGCAAAGATTACTGTACACACTTAGTAAGTATGTGCAGAAAAGCTGAGGGAAATCAATCTAAGAAAATTAGTAAGTGCAATGAATTTAATATGGTAATTCTATTTGCCTTTCAAAAATGTTTAATTTAATCTGATTATTTTATGTAAGATACAAATTTACACAAGAAACTTATTTTTGCCTTTGTGATACCCATAAATATCGATTATGTTTCTGGATACAATTGCTTCTCTGACAGACTATTACACTGCAAAGTTATGTGGTAGAGCACATAGGATAAGAGAAGAGTGAGGTTCTTATGTACATGTTCTAGAAGGTCAAACTAAGGCTCAGTATTGCATGAGAGTTCCCAGGAAAATAGAAATACCAGCTCTAAAATAGTGTTTTAGTTACTTAATTCCATGATTAACTGAAAAGCATCACATAGGTGAATTTCGTAAGAAGCAGCTAGAAAAGTTAAGCACCAGACATCATTTTCTAGGTAAAAGAACTATTCCAACTAATGTTATGCTTGTTCTTTATCAGCTTTATTTTATTTTTTTTTTTCCTGTTTTGTGTTATTTTGTTTCTCTTCCCAAAGGAAATTATTTTGTTTTGAGCTGAAAGTTACCCCCTAAGCAATTTGCTGCCTCAGATATGAGTTTTCCAGATCAAAAGGAACCCTGAGAATGTCGTGATCTTCATTCAGTGGGCAGGTAATCCAGAGGTAGGAAGAGACTGTCATAAAACCAGTGACACTACAAAAACTATGACTAACACATCCAAGACTAAGTAATACAGGTTAAAATCGCTTCCTCTCAAGTGAAAACATGGTTTTTGTGACTCATTCCATTGACTGAATATATGTATATTTTCACTGTGCCTAAAAGTATTCTTGTTATATCCTGTTTTGCCAGAAGCTCAACTTTCCTACTGTAATGCTGGCAGTAGAAGCACTCAAACCTTTGGCACATTCAACCTTGCAATAAAATCAAGGGTGTTTTCTAGATACAGTATAATTAACTTCAAATGCCATGTTATAATTATCTTCAGGGTGTGACAGATAAAATAAAATATTTCTGAGTGAAGTCTGTTGTGGTGCTCTAAATGCACTCTTTTTTTGAGTCTAGATACTATAAATATTTCAGAATACTACGGGTAGCACCAAAACCAATATATTTTAGGTCCTCTAAAGTCTGGATCTTAGTTTTGCAATATGAGATGGATTAGATTATTATTTTTCAAGTTCATTTGAACTCGCCCTAATTAAAACATGAGTGGAATCTAGGATGTAATAGCCACATTTTGCCTAGTTAAGTATACAAGTATACATTAGGATTTTTTGTGTCTCAGTAATCATATACACAGCTTAAGGATAGAAATGTTGAAGCTTCCTAGTGGTTGGAAATGAACATTATAGGCATATAGGCATACCTGTTTCAGGTCTTCTAAAGAAACTTCCAACAGACGGATTGAAATGAATATATTTTTCTAGTTCACAAGTATGGCTTCCAATTGCATCTTTCAATTATTTCAGTAGCCTCTACAATGTGCTACCAGCACATTTACTTAGGAAGCATAAGCTGTCAACCTCAATTATTTTTTATTGCTATTATTTATTTATATATATATTTTCGGTATTCCAATAAAACTAGCTGTAGACAGGTCTCCTCTTGACAAATTTTTTTAGTACATCAATTCATGTGACAGACAATAAAAACGTTATCCAAACGGCATATGTTTAAATGCCATTTCAGCCAAACCTATACCTTCACTCGCAGAGGAGTCTTGGTCAGGAAAATAGACAGCGTACTCCAGCTAAAAGTTAGACAGGTTTTGAAGTGGGCAGCCTACACAACAGCCTCGGGCCCAAGTGTGGACTGTGGTTCAGTCATCTGGACTCCATTGTACTCAAAGCAGAATTTCCTCCAGAAAGAAATGTTTCTTTAAGACACTGTGTTTAAAGAAGGATGTTTGAATACGATCCTCTAGTCAGCAAATGACAAACTGTGCTCAGAACCACGCCTCAGCTACTTCACTATCAGCCTACAAGAACACATGGAATTTTTAATTTTCTATTATTATTCCTTTATTAATCACCTTTCACTGGAAGTAGTATAAGCAGTAGGGAGCATGGTTGTACACACAGAAATGAACACAGACTGTGATTCATTCAATTCCACAGAGAAGACATTTTTAGCAGTTAGGCAGTCCAGAAAAAATTGAACTAAAATGAAAATGTGGATGCATTCTTAATAACAATTCATGGACAGGTTTCATTTATGATGCTACTATAATGGCATGATCTCATTACAGACTCTTCCATCCATTTATAAATAGTGAAAAAAATCAATAAATAGTAATTTATTCAATTTTTCATTAAGCCAATGTGTTCATATAGCAATATGGTAGATCCCCAGGCATTCAAATGATGCTCATAGCTTTCCCTTCTGTGAGATACTTTTTCATCTCTTTAACATTTCAAAATGGCTTCAGTGGCTTCAAAGGAGAGGATCAAATGAAGAGTGAATAAGGTTTTTAACCAGGCAGTCATTTTTAACTATCAGAATTCTTTCAATTCTCTACAGATACATATCAAGTAGAACTGCATTTGAAAATTCAAACCACACCTTTAAACATAAAAGAGAAAAATACAGAATTTCTTGTGACAATATTATATGACTGGATCATTATAGAATGTTCTACAAAAAATTTTATAAATCTGAATCCACACCTAACTTCTAGAGCATATAAGTCTTACAACATTACAGACAAAGGTTAATCAAAGCAATACTTTCTCTTAGTTTTGTGAGCAGAGAAGCAGATAGGAAAAAGAAAAGACAGAAACTTTCTTTAAACAAGTACATCCAAAGAACTAAAATGTACTTTGATAGTACTTTCCTGAATAACAGTGTACTCTCCTTTATGGTGGATGAATGTGTAGCTCAGTATCTTTGTGTCTCTGAGTGTGTTAATCCTACATAAATGATGAGTTTGGAGTAGTACCATCAACAATATCTGAACACCTTTTTCATTTGTTAAGACACAGAATTATACTTTTAACATGAATTACTGTGAAATACCAAACAACAAGAAGACAGAAAATGAGTAGTGAACTGAAAATATATACACTGTGAGAAAATGATCTAAATGTTCTAGTTTTTATGAGTGTGCTTGCTCCTTGTTCTGCCTTTTTTCCAGTTTTGTATTTGGAACAAGAAGGATGTATTTCCCCTTTATGAAATATCTTTAAGAAGGCTTGTGGACAACGTAAGCTGAATGAAAATTTTCAGAACGTAAGGTCCTTCAAAGTTTATTTTTTTATTTTTTATTTTTTTAATATTGAAGTTGTTATCATTACAACTTGTTTTTGCAATTGTTGGGTGAAGTGTTCAGGAAAAAAATTGCCCAGAATTCATTGGTAAAAAAAAAAAATCTGAACTGAACTGTAGCATATTTTTTAATAGTTTTTCTCAGTTTCTGTTTTAGAAGCTCAGAAGCATCAGTGGTTATGTGGCATATAAATATTTTCTCTGTGTGGGTTTGTGCATTTGCGTGTGTCTGTGTGTGTGTGTCTTAGTACTTTTTTTTTTTTTTTTTGTATTGCAAATGGAACAATGTTTCACTATGAAATAATTAGCTTGGAGGTGATGCAACAGGTCAGTAGGCAGAATGTAACTATTCCAAAGGCATAGAATCACTTTCTGGACATGATATGAATTTATATATGCTTAGTTTACTCAAATTTATTATATACTACATTAACTGAATTTTGCACCTTTTTAATTTTTTTTTATTTTTATTTTTTACAAATCGGAATATCTTGTATATACAGCAAAGGGATAGTCTCAGATATATATTCTGAAAGCTTCATAAATTCTGAAATTTTGAAATTCCTGAATATTTACACTTCTTACAGATTGTTGACTTACAATCTTTTCTCTCTCTCTTTGTATGAAGTATATGTTTGCTTACAAATGCATTACAAATGCATATAATATGATATCAGATGGACAGGCAGAGATTCATATTTATTAAAGATGACAAGATCAAATTATACAGAAGGGAGCCCAATTATATATATGATATATGTATTTCCACCGAGGCAATTGAGAATCAAAGAAACAGAGAACAGTTATGATAAAGGTAGCAAAATAAATAAATATTGTTATAAATGATCAGTTGATCTTCATATTCCCTGGTGGGATTTAATCAATATTATGGAAACTTTCTGATTACGATAATACTACTGGAACAGGTTGCTCAGTGAGTTTAAAAGTAATCTCCTGAAATGTCTATTTTTTAAGAAAATTTTAGACAAATATCTGTCAGCAACACTGTGTCTAATTGATCTTCTACAGAGCAGGAAAATAGATTAGATAACCTCTTAAGATCCCTTCCAACTTAACTTCTCTCTGAAGTTCTCATTGAAAAGAATCCAATAAAAATATTTCTCAGACTTTTTTTTCTTGTTCGCATAGTTGGTTATTTTATGATTCCATGAGAGAGCAGTGAACTGGAAGGAACTGACAGCAAATGTTTTAATTTGGCAGTTTGGGGAAAAAAATCTTTGTGTTTGTTTTGATCTCTGTAACTGGCAGAAAATAAAAACAAAAAGCTGCCAAAATCTCTTTGAGACAAATTCAGTCAAGTAATTCTCTTTCAGTGTGAGACAGACAATTGGGTTTACAGCCAATTTCTGAGCTGTTTACTGAAGTATTTCACATTACCACCTTGGAAATCAATTTTGATACATGTATACATAAAGACATATACACATCAACACACACATGTACACACACACACATTTTATTTAAGGAGTCAAACTGAAGCAAAAGTGAACTTCAATTTTATCATACCAGCGCACAAAATAAAAAATGCATTTATAGTTAGATTTGGTAACAAAAAGCCAAGATTAGGACAATGGTTATATCTATTTATTAGATTAGTTAAATTACCAGTTTATAGTTAAACTGCCCTCCTTCAGAAATGATAGCTATTATTATGAAATGGCACAATGTTTATCTCTGAAGTGAAGAACTCCATGTCAGGTGATCACAGAAAAGCTGAAAAATGCTTGCTTCATTTTTTCTGCTGAAACAGTTAGGGATATGAATGTTTGGCAGCATAAGAATATAATTTGGGATCCAGCTTGAATTAAACTGCACTGTATCCAGTTCTTCTTTGAGTGATGGTGAGAACAGTCAGACTGAACGGAGGCCTACACTCTCCAAAATGGAATGGGTGGGATTCCTCATTACTTTACACACACTGAGCAGAAGAAAAGCTTTTTTATCCAATACACACTCGTAAGTCAAGAAGAATATCACTATGGCTGCTGTCTGGGAGTGTACAGGAATCCAGTGGATAGATTTTCAGCTCATCTGGGTAAGGTTAAGTATATTTAAGCAGCAGTCAGATAGCCCATGAATGCAGAAAAAAAAAAATCACATTTGGATTAGTACAGGTATACTGAAATCCTACATATAAAACCAGGACAAAGAAGAGAAGAACCTTTTAGTTCACTCTTCCAAGTAAATAAATCTGACATTACCTAGAAAGAAGTTTTGAAAAATTACAGCTCTTTCAAGCCTCTGTTATTAAGAACTATGATGATCACTGACTGGGGCAGGAAACAGGTATTTACAGCTACTTTTCTTCCTAAGTCTGCAAGGTGTCACGCAATGATCCAAGTTACTTAGGTATTACAGTGATGCTTTAATCACTTGCACTCCTTCTCTTCTTCTACCATTGTCATCACCAAAAATAAAAGTAAGCATTACAAGATTTTGTCCAGAGAATCTCAAAATTGGAACATTATGTACATGCACTTAGTTTGCTTTTGAATATCCACAATTTTGATTGATACTTCTCACATCAAAAGTCTTTATCAATAACTGTTAGGTCATCTATTAATCTTTTTTTATTCTTCAAATGAGAGTACACTAGTAGTTGAAATACAGTAGCATCAAGTGTTATATCAGATGTTTTCAGGCACAGTTCAGTTAGGCTTTAGACAACAGTTATTCTGTGAGCACGCAGCTTCAAAATCTTCTCAGAACCCTGTACTTATGCAAGCTATGCCAGGAAATATAAGAAATAAGGATGTTGAAACCAGAATATTTTGGAACAGCTCTAGTGTGGGTGTAAGGCAAAAGCAAGAGGTTTTCAACAAAATCAGCACAAGTAGTTTGAATAGAAATGAACAATTTGTTCTTGAAAATGTTCTTTCCATCTTGTTTTACTATTAAGCACAGTCATACACAATTGCTATTGCAAATTGTGATGATCATGAAACCTTTGGCAGTGAAACCAGTGAGAATATACTGTAGGAGGATGTCAGCTGTTCCAATTTTATGATCAATATTCGGAAGCAACTGGGAAAAAAAAAAATGCCCACAATTTCACACAGAATGAAAAACAAGAAAACTGGATACACTGCATACTTTTTCTCATATTACAAGTACTGATTCTTTGGTGATAGAGTCTGCAGATTCAAATTTATTGTAAGCTCCGCAAAGTGTCTATGTCTATGTGTAGAATAAAATGCTTATTTCAATGATGACTCTTCAGTGTGTGACTGAAGAACTCTCAGCAATTTCAGATATTTTGGAAGCTAACAACAACCTCAAAGAAGAAATGATTTCTTTCTGTGTCTGCAACACCAGTTTTGAGGAGAAAATGTCACAAACTGAAGCATAGGAAGTTCTGCACAAATGTGCATAAGAACTTCACAGTGAGGGTGACAGAGCACTGGCACAGGCTGCACAGAGAGGTGGTGGAGTCTCCTTCTCTGAAGACATTAAAGACCTGCCTTGGCTCCTACCTGTGCAACGTGGGCTACGGAGCTGCTTTGGGGTGGTTGGACTTGATGATCTCTAGAGGACCCTTCCAACCCCTACAATTTTGTGATTCTGTGATTCTGTGTGATTCTCCTAGAGGAGAATGAGTTGTGTTTTTTCCTCCAAGTTTCAAGAAATCATTTGTAACCAATACTAGAACAACTTCTGTATATGAGAAATATTTCTAAGAAGAAGCAACATACTATCTCTTAAACTAAACTTATTCTTACTAAGAATATGAAAAACTTCATCTTCAGAAGGTACATCAGGTGAATTAAGAATTATAAGCAAGAGTACATCACTGAATGTTTCATACAAAGAAATTTGAATGTAAGAGCTGCAGTTAATTATGTTCACCCCTTCACAAACAAGATATTTCTTCTTCAGGATAAAAACAGATGTCTGAAAGGAGATTTAAGTAAAGAAAATAATTTGATTAAGCAGCCTAGTCCAGTTAAAAAGAGAGTTGCTTCTAATGGGAAAATGCATGCCACCTTACAAGGTTGATCTTTGTCCAGCAGTAAACATTAGTTCAAACTGTAGCAGCCAGAAAGATTGTTGCTGAAATCATTAAGATATAGGAAAAAAATTAACAAAAGACTTTACAAATGTAGCAGCTGAATAAAAAAAATATTTTTGTTCACTTTAATTTTATTTTTTCCACCTTTATTTTTTATTTATTTATTTAATCTAAAGCATTTAGTAGAAGGATCAGAGAGTATCTGAGTCAGTGTTTCATGAATAAATATCTATTAAATTTGAAAGTAATGGGAAGTACGCCTGTACTCAAGTGGCAGAGTATCTTTCTTTTTTCCTGCTTATACTTGATTTCTCTTTGCATTTTCTTTATTTACGACATAAAATCTACTACATATTTTAGGAAATAAATTACATGAAATCTGGCATAAAGATATTAGTTCAACGTAGCAATTATAAACAATTCTATAGCGTCTATTATTAAGGTCAAACCTCAGTATGCAGTCACACTAAATGTTTGTTTATTAATGCTTGTTATTGTGCATTTGTTTTTTCTTAAACAATACCCTCTTGAAAAAATACATGCATGAATTTTATACTTCATCCCATTCTGAAGACATATTTGGAAATGGCAATCATAGACCTGAGAGACTTCAGTAAATAGTCTTACTCTGGATAACAAAAATAGTGATGACTATTTGGAAAGATCACCAGATAAGAACCAAATAGAGTTTTACAAATGAAGTCTTAAACTGAATCAAGGTGTAAATAAGGAGTCAACACAGTCTCCAGAAAAGCCAAATTCAGTAGTCTGACTATCTAATAAGCTACCTGACTGACCAAGAATACCACTAGTAAAAAAAATAATCACTTCAAAGAACCAGGAGGGTGTCTTCAGCAAGTCAGAAATTGGTTTTTGACCTTTCTGACTAATGTAAGCTTTCAGGATTCCCACCTGTGGTTTCTTTTCTAAATGATTTGATGATAAAAAGGATAATATTTTTCTTCTTTTAAACGGAAGAAACTCCTCCCTTCCTGAATTGGTTGTAACACCATTCAAGCCTGCTCTTCTCTAGTGTTGCCTTTTCAGGGGGCAGAAGCAAGAATAGTATCAGATATATTTCACTGCACTGTATTCCTTGTCATAGAGACAACTTGGGTAATAGAAATTTTCATTGTAATTATACATAAATATATAGATACTGTAAAACGAACAGGTAAACAGGCAAATCTTTTTTATTTTTATTTTTTTGTGTTAGATAATTTCAGCATGAGTTATGCCTCTTTAATAATAGGATTTCCCATCTAAAATGTACAATTTATTAATGATAAATGTTTTCATATGTTGAGGCAAAATTTGGAAACATTGCTGTTGTTCACAGCTGGAACAGAGGTCTGATTTTAACAGGTGCTGTCGCTCACGTCCCTTTGAAATGGGCACACCTAATCAGAAAATAATGACAAATCTCTGGCCATCTCTGAAGCCTTGGATTTAGCTTAAAAAACTACATTTATTTCTACTTTAAAGTAAAATGCCAGTGAATGCAAAACTTAAGAATCATCATCTTTGTATTCCATTTTTAATGATACAGAGTACTCTCATTGATTCTTCTATAAATAACAAGGTATTCTGAAGAAAACCTTTCTGTTGCTGAGGTCAAAGGGTCTCAATACATTTATAGTGTCCATTTTACAGAGCAAATCTCTTAAAGAATCTCAGCGTAGAGTTACTCCTAGATTAAAACATAAATTGGAAAGAAAATAAAAGCAATAAGGAATACCAGAACTTTGTTTCAACTGGGAAAGGATGACTGAGAAAAATATTAGAATCCCTGAGACAAAACTAGTGGATGACTTTTTAGAAAACTCTAAGCATGCTAGGATCCCACAATCTTCCATTTTTATTGAGAATGAGACAACCTTATCCCATAACTCTTGATTTCACTGTAAATTATCAGGATGGCTACAACTTCCTTCTTTCAGTTTTTAACTTTGATTCTGCAACAGCACTTACAGGTCACCCAGATACTAATAGCTGTTAAATATGAGAAGAAGCACACTTGAAGGAGTGCTTATTAGAAATGAAAAGCAATTTGAAGACAAGAACTTAGAGATCATATACAATATTTCTGAAAGTGCAAACCAAAGTAATTATAAAACTTTTAAAAGCTGTGAGAATGTAATAAAATATTTTATTGTTGATTCTATAAAACAATATGTTTTCTTTTATTTCCTTAGATATCTCCACTGCTTAAACAGTGTAAATAATGTTTCTCTGTATAATGATGGAATGATAAAATGACAGAATGATAGATTCATAGCACAGCTTGGGTTGGAAGGTGTCTAAAAGATCATCTAATTTCAACTCCTCTGCCATAAGCAGGGTTGCTACCCACTAGATCAAGCTGCCAAGTGCCCCATGCAAACTGGCCTTGAATGTCTCCAGGAATGGGCCATCCATAATTTCTCTGGGCAGCCTGCTGTAGTGCCTCACCATCCTCTGAGTAAAGCACTTCTTCCCAGCGTCTAACCTAAATCTCCCCTCTTGTAGTTTATAGATTTGTCTCCCTTGTCCTGTCATCATCTGCTCATGTAAGAAGTTTGCCCTCTTCTTGCTTACAAGCTATCCTTTTAAGTACTGGAAGGCTGCAATAAACTCTGGGCTGTTCCCCAGAGCCTTCTCTTCTCCAAATTTAACAAGCTTTGTGTTTTGTTAACACTTTACTGGAATAGTGATGTTGCCTTCTACTTACTATGGGTCTAAGAGGATATATGGAGGGAGTTTTTGGTAGCATTGGCTGAACTCATAAAGTGCAACTGCACATGCATTTCTCACGTTTTTCTCATCAGAGTTCAGTTTCTGACAAACTGCCTCCCCATAAACTACCTCTAGTTCTGAGTGCACTGGACTTGCTATTTCTGAAAAACGCTAGTGGAATGTCTGCTCTTCCTCAGTTCCTTACTGCATTTCCAACATTCACCATGGCATTTCTGACCACAGAAATTTTAAGAGGGGGAATTTTCTGGCTGTTTGTGACACAATTTTATTTTTAAGCCCGAGGAAGGCTAACTTGAATTTGGGAAATACAAGATGAAAAATAATTTCATAGCTGGACCGCTTTTAAAGCTGTCCCTTGCAGCATTTTGTTTGTAGGAAGTGTGCGCTGTATTGTAAAACCAAAACTGTTTTTGAGATAACTTTATTTTTTTTGTATTGAGAATATTTTATGCAAAACCTTCAATTTACTGAAAGAAAAAATCAAGTACTTCTCTAATATACAGAGGTAAAGCTACTATGTTAAGTATTAATGAGAAAATGCTTCAAGGAGGATGAGCAAACTTTAAACTGAAAATGACACCGCAGATATCTTTCAGAATGTTTCAGATGTTTAAAATGCGACCTCCTATTAAATGTTTATGGTTATAGCATAGCGTAGCACAAGCAACTTTACTGACTTCTGGGTAAGACCAATGCCGTTTCCACAGTAGTCCACTGGAAAACTCCCAACTTGCATTACAGAGAGCAGAAACAAGCAGCCTTAAATTAGTAATAGATGACATGTCATTAGATTTATCTTCTGCAGCCTATGACCACTTCTGTGTGGCGTGATTCAATGCAGGTCCCAACGTAAATTATGGATCCAGTAGAAACTGGTAGTTACACTCTGCAAGTTGTAGTGACTGGAATGTCTGTTCTGCTTCTTCTTTTTCCTTTAACTATAGACATCAGGTTAACGGTAAAAATATTGTTCAATTTCCCATCTCCTTGCACATTTTATCAACATCCAGTTATCCCTTTTCCATTTCTCAGAATATTTCCCACCACCTCTCACTTCTGTACAATAGAAAACTAAAATTCAGGAATTGAATTCTCCTTTCTTCAGTCTTTCCCTGAGCTCAGTTGTTGAGTTTTGTTATATAAGTGTTGATTTCATACTGAGAGATGGCCAAGTTTGATGCAGAGTAAAGTGATTTCTGTGTTGCAATCTGACTCATTGTGAAGATAATGAAAATTAGGTTGTCAAGGTTTTCAGAGAGCTGACCTTTCACCAAAATCTGTTCTCATTAACCAAAATTCTCAATGAAATTAAAATTGCAATTAATAACCACATGACTTTATCAAAAGTAGTAATCAATTAAATGAGATACTGCTAATTATGCAAATAAACAAACACACTGGAAAACTTGCTTATTGTCTACAACAGTGCATTTATATTATTATAATTGTATCTTTATTATCATTAAGATACTGATCAGAATTGGATCATATTATGCTAGATGTTATACAAAGACAAATTACTGATTTGCAGTGTAGATGGATACAAGATAAGCATCAAATCACAGGAAGATAAAATAGATCTGAGGGAATTTTGTGCATACCCAATTTATTCATTATCTAACAGTATTTATAACCATTACAATTTTGTCTTTAGAAATCAAAGGATTGTTTTAACCTGAAAAGAGTGCAGTAACCACCTTCTAACTCAATCCTAGCAATTAAATTAAAAGCTTCACTAAGTAACAGCCTTTGATATTGAAAGCATATTTATTTTGCTGAAGAAAAGATGGTTGGCCAAAGTAGAGGAAATAACACATTGCAGTGGACTATACATTCTCAGCAATGTCTTTAGCAAAACTAGAAAATCTTGTCAATTAGTTGAAAAGAACTGCAGCATTCACAATCTGAGATTACTGATATAGTCTCAAAAGACAGACCACAGAATGAACCACAGAGCAAGAGAAAAATAAGTTTCAACTTGCGAAGAAGATATTTAAAACTTAGAATGTATAAAAAGTCAGTGGAAAGGCCACTTCCTGAACTAAATCTGTTGCTTCTTTCCTGGTTTGCCCATTTGTTCATTTGCTTGTTTTAAAAACCGCTCCTGTTTTCTTTATGTCTAGGAAATAAAAGCATGAAGGAGAAATACTTTACTGTCTATCTAACATAAACAGATAAATTGTCTAAGTTCTAGCAGGCACTATGTGCACAATGTAATGAGAAAAACAGAAAACAGAAAAAAAAATCCTACTTAGGACATTACATGCCTGCAACTCAATATGAAGACTATACCAGTGACAGAAAGACAACAAAGATTCCAATATGTAACACAATCCTTCAGTGATACCCAACATAACAGTAGCTAACACAAAATAATCTTTTGGTCAGAAAATGATATCTTCCACTTAAACATGTCAACAAGTCTGAGTTTCACAGTATAGAGTGAATTCTGCTCTGTGTTTAAATTTAAATTTATTTATTTTTTAGTAACAAAATCAATTTGACTGAAAGCTGTATCAGTCTTTGAGCTCATTGATTATAAAGTAGTTTTATACTATGCTCAGGCTGAATATGCTGCATCCTGTTCAGTGATGGCAGAGAACATTCTCATTATGAGTAGCACTCCAGTATTTTATTCAACAACAGTAAAAAGAGAAGGCCACAGTACAGGTTGGAGTTGCTCCCATGAAAGCTTAGCTTTGTACCTCTGTTTTTGCCACAGATTTTTGTTTGTCTGTGAATATGATGAATGTATTTAGAGCTTAAATAAGTTTTAAATAAGTTTTTATTCATCTCTTAATTCCTTGTAATAGCCAGAGTCTCAATGTGGCTGTAGGCAGCAAGTAGTTGGTAATTTAATATAAGAAAATAACATCAGGAATTATTTTTTCAAAGATTTGTTGAAGATTTTTTGCACTTTGCTATATAGCTGTTGTAAATGTATGTCCAGCAAGAACATTACAGTTTATTAATCTGCTATTCTCTATGGATTTGTAACTTAAATCCCAAGGCTTCTTTTATTTCTTTTTAGAAAGTTGATGAGATATTGTTTTGTTTCTTCTATCTCAAAAAAAACAAACCCACTTTGGTTAGCTGTTTTGGGGTAAATTTCCAAAAGCAATTAATGGCAGACAATTACAAATCCAAACAACAGACATTTATATTAATACATCAAGTTGATATGCATGAGGAAGATGAGTTTGCAAATGCAAAAGTTCAACCTTTCCTTTCTACTTCAAGGACCATTTTTGAAACATAGTCCATAACTACGTAAAAACGTAGTCCCATACACTTTCAAAGGAAGGAGACATATTCCATGATTTCTACTAGAGTAAAGAATCAAGTTTCAAAGTTTCCCAAGAATAGTCAATAAATAATGAAACATGGGTCCACTTGCCTTTCCGTGTGTTACTGTTCCACTATAGAATGTGTCATCTTCCAACCTTTATGAATGCTAGATTTCAAATGACCGTTCCCTGCTTGATCAATTATTCTATTACTGTGTAAAAACGAAAGCAAACCCAAACAGCATAAAGTTTTTGTGTACTTCTACAGAAAACAAAGCTAACATGACTTTCCCAGTTGAAATCACAGCCAATAATTATACAGTATATTATTTACAGCTTGTTTAGCCATTACACTGTACTCATTTTTCAATGGATTAAGCTAAATGATCTGACACAGATTAAGTCCCTCAACTTATTTAAGGACTGGTTAAAAAAAGCAGGATTTTTCTCTACTGCTGTATCTCTTTAACACAGACGTCAGTTACAAGCAGTTATGAAAATACGTTCTGTAGACTTTACTGGCATTCTTGCATTCTATCTGATAAATGGATCTTATGTTTCTGTGTGTGTTAGAGACAAGCTATGTACAAAAAGAGGGCAGTGGAAAAATTTCCTGCATACTTTATTGTTTTCTGCATCTTCCCATTCAATGCCATTCTCAAATTCTTTCTGAAGAACTTTGGTTGGAGTCTTGAGACAACTGCTTTAAAGTGTATGCAACATTTTTAGCACCCATTGACTAAGAACATTACATTTCCTTCTGAAATAATATAATTCATATTATTGATAAGAGGAAGTGCCTCATATTCAAGCATAAATTAATTTCAATCACACAGAGTTAAAAAGGTCAGTCTTTCACTTTTTCGATTTCTCTTTATGAAAAAGAATCATGCAAGAGGGAAGGGCAGAATATTTAGGGAAATGTAAAGCTGTGTTCACCTTTTATTCAACAAACATAGATGAAAGAAAAGATTCAATGTCTAACCCTGGGAGAGAAGACTCAGCTCTGCTTTCACACACCATATTCCAAATCTGGAGGCAATCCAACCAAACCAAAGTGGAGAGCATCTGACAACAGGCATACAAGGCCCAAGGTTTCTAAAAGAAACATATATTCATGCATCAATATCATCACAAATATAGTAGTACATAATGGTAGGCTGCAGGAATACTTAGTGCTATCTCACAGGTTGTTCTTTGGACTCTACTTTCAGTGAAATCAAACCTCCAGCTGATGCAGATGATCTGTTTCCTCTAACAATAGTGTATATCTATTTATTTAAAGAATTCTTTTACATGGTCTCTAGATAGAGAAGTTCATACTTCACATATATGTCACAATGTATTCTCAGCTGAAATGTTTATTGCTGGTATATCCCTGCTTCATTTTACTTCAAACCAACACCATACACTGCTAGAGAAAGAGGGCCAAATCATGCAGTCATGAGACTATACCTGCTGCTACAGATATGCACATACATGCACATGTATACACATGTACACAAACATACATACACAGATACGCACGCAGACATAAATACGAAAAAACGACTCGGCAATTGCAAGAGTCACAATTTACCATGGAAGCCTCTACTTAATATTCCGCTTGATCTGCCAAGTTTATAGCCTGGCAAATCTGAATACAAATGTCGATGCAAATGAGGATTCATTATTCTTACATCGTCTTTGTGTTGAAGCTTAATGTAAGTTGGTTCCTGTGGTTGCTCAGGGAATGTAGATTGCAAGACAGGAGGGGAAAAAAAAGCGACAAAAAACAGAAAAGCAAATAGGGAAAAGTAGCAGAAATAGAAATAAACAGAAAAAAAAATATCCTAAGGTCTCAGACTAAGAAAACATCAAGCTAATACAGTACATTCTTCTCCCATTTTCTCATTTAAGGTACATTTGCTTACCATTATCAGCAGAGAAGGAGTTAACTAACCAAGACCAGTTTCCACAGAGTCAAAACACAACAATTCTCCTTTTACTGATTATACAATATTGTGCCCATTGTAAAGTCAGTGCCCCATTTATCTGAAAATTTCAACATTCTTTCATAATTATAGAGCTCATCGGCTGGTAGAACCTGTACATTTAGATCTGTAAGGAGATTATAAATGAATTCAAAACCACCCCACCAGTACTGCTTCTTTCATTATAAATTACTGCTGAATAATTCAGAAACACGTTAAGAAAACTACAGTACGATTAATAAACTACACAATGAAAATCACAATAGTTTAAAGCATACATTTATTGTCCCATTTATAGCCCAGCACAAGCAAGGGTTGAAAAGCATCAAATTAGAGAAAACATGAAATGCTGCAAAATTATAATTAGATCCTCAGTGTCACAGTACATTGTTCTGATGAATCTTTTGTACGGCTAGCTTATGCTTACATATAAATACCTTCTCGGTAAATAAAAATGTACTGTAGGCTTGACTTTTAGACAAGCTGTAAAGCTTAGCATACGCGATGATCCCAAAGTCAATGCTGTAAGGCTTGTTTCTTCATCCATAAATAAAGCACATTTGCATCCATTCAGTCAAATTAGCTCCATATAAAAAGGTGGTTATAATTAGCTCCTCTTTCAGGTTCACGGTTAAAACTCAAGCATGCCTGCCGTCTTGATTAAATCCACCATCGTCTTCCAATAGCTGGTACTAATTCTTCCAAGGAAATATTCAGTTGAGGTGTTATTTTATTCTGCACTGCTGTTAGTTGTCTAATTTACGCCAAGTCCCTGCAGTGCTTTCCTTAAGCCATCCTCTTTGTCTTCCCTTTGAAATTTACCAAATCTTACAAGAAATCAATACTTAATTGATTATTCACTTTTCTGCAGCTTCAAACAGCAAGCACGCATAAGATCCTGGAGTAGTCACCCGATTTCCAATGCAGGAGGTTGCTTGGTGGCAGGGATCTGCAAGTATCCAACAGCAGGCATTCCACGGAGCTGTGCAGTGGCGTTCAGTGCCAGTATCCAATAAAGCAAACGAAGATACTCTAACGAAGCAGGAAAAGTTCCCATGTGAGACAGATCCATATCAATGCTTTAAACAGAAAGCCGAGGCAGTGGATTTTGGACACAAGAGCACCATTCTTTGCAGCTACCCCTCTCCTCCTTTCTGCTTACCCTTTTCTTGCCGTGGCACTGAAGTGGAATATCCAAAGTGCCACCGAACTCGAAGAACTCCACGCTGGAACAGGGGCGAGACTTGTGCTGCACCTCTGACATAGAATAAGGATGGCAAGCACGTAACATTACGAAATGTAGGACAAATTCAGGCGAGAGAGAGAGAGGGAGAGCAAGAGACAGATGGCGGATCTGGCTAGAAGCCAAAGCCAGTG
This sequence comes from Odontophorus gujanensis, assembly GCA_013399175.1. Lineage (NCBI taxonomy): Eukaryota > Metazoa > Chordata > Aves > Galliformes > Odontophoridae > Odontophorus > Odontophorus gujanensis. Next base: position 67,597 of record VXAB01009840.1, on the reverse strand, counting down.
AAATGAATTACACTGCTGAATAACTGTACACCATTGATTCTGCCACTTGTTGCTGCATGGCAAAAAAAGGGCCCTGACGTCGGCAGGAATCTCCTTGCATGTCACGCGTGCCGCAGACAACTTTTTGCACGTAACTGGCACTGCCGATAGCGATGCGCTACGACAGCCAGGAAGGTCGCATGTGTGCATGCGCGTGTGCTCATGTGCATGAGGAAAAGCGTGTTCGTGCGCGTGAGGGAGAGCTGGGGAGAAAGCTGAGTGCATGTGGGGGTGTGTGGGTCCGTGCCGGTATGCCTAGTGTGTGTGCGCGCGCGCGTGTGCAGAGAGGAAAACAATCCCTGCAATCCAGCCATTTTGTTTAATGAAGAATGGAAGGCTGGCATTCAGAGACGTGGTTATGTGCCGCATATTAATGTGTGCTCTGTAGACATCCTCCCCCTTTTTACATGAGTGGCACAGGAGCGAAGCCCTCAACAGAACAGCCAGCGTGGGAGCGGAAGCCCGTGAGGTAACATATCATCACTGAGCCCAGGGATGTGGCACACGGCACTCTGCAGAGGAACAAGTTGCTGTCTGAGGAGAAGGAGGAGGAGGAAAGCTGGTCCCACGCTTACGATGTTCAATGTTCGGGTGCTTTTGGAAAGGTAGCCCGAGTCGAAGCAGACTGTTCAATAAATGCTTCATACCCAGGATGAAGGGAGACATTAGGGGATGCCCAGGGGGCTTTGGAAATCAAATACAATGTTTGAGTAGCACAATTTGAGGTACATTATAAAAAAGCAATTTGAATTGCCAATGAGGCGACACATATCTGCATGCTAATTAGACCTGTGTCAAGCTTAGTCTGCCGGGTGGTGTTGATGGCTCGGAATGTGCTTGTAACTCTGCAGAGATTGTTTCTGCATAAATTATCAGCTTTGTCCTACTGATCATTTTCTGCAAACAAACATGAAATGCGAGATCAAAAGGCAATTCTGAAATTAAAATTATTGATTGATAAAGCTGAGATTTCAGAATCTAATTAGAGGAGGCACAAACAAAAGCTGATATTATTACAGATTGTGCCTGAGCTAGCAGCCAGATTGTGCAAGGCTTGTAATTTATCTTTGTTTATGCAGCCAGGATATTAAAAATGTAATTAAAATGGTAAAATGATCTGATCAGAAATAGCCACCTAGTGGCAAGTATATTATTTTAAATGGATTATAAAAGCATTGATCTGTGAAAATAAAAGGTTTTTTTTTTTTTTTCATGACAAACATAGCAGCTCATTGAAACTTGCTGAGCAATTTGTCTTTTGCTAATAAGTTGTCTTTTGTGTTTTGTTCCACAGATAAGCAACATCATTTATAACCCTCATTTGCACACTAATAAACATTCTGTTATTACAGGTGGTGTTAGAAACATCTTTCATAAATTATGGCAGCTGGAAATGGAAGAAACAAATAAACTCTTTTCTAGACATGAATATACATTTTGTAAAATTAGAATATTCATCTGACAAGAGCAGGAGAAGTTGCTTATTAACTTACTCTATTGCTCAGTTTAAGCCATGCAACTGTGGAAACACTGTCAATATGTAATAGAGCTCCTTGTCTATCTTGGTTACTTACAAATACAATACAGAACACAGAGGACCCAATTTACTAAGTCTGTGCAGATTCAATTACTAAATTTCATGGTAATAAAGAGGTTTTTGTGATATGTATGTTGTTTTTACCTGCATTTAACGCCTTTCATGAGTTGCCAACTGGTTTAAGTTTTAAAGAATAGACTGTTTGTTTGCACAAAATACAGAAATGAATTTTAGAATTTCTCTGTCATCATGAGCTATGGATAGTGAAGCTGCCAAAGGAAGCTTTTTCATATGCTAATGAAGCTAGACTAGGAAAAAAACAAACTGTAAACAGTTTTTTGTAAAAATATAACCAGAAGCTTGTAAGTTCACGAGCAAAGCTTAACTCATATGTTTCTTTTTATTTCAGATTTCCACATGAAACCACTATGGAAATACTCAATTCCTTTTTAAGAAATTCACAATTTAGGGTCCTGTCAGCAGCTCTGGGGTCTTTTGTTAGGTGCACTTAAAATGCCAGATTAAATATTAATATGTGGTTAGAGTTGTGCTATTTTGCAAGCCCTGAAACCCTATTAGTAAATCATGATCTGGTGACTGATGCAAGAAATTTCAAGGCACCAAGAGTGCAGATTGCCCATCAATCTGATGGATCACTAATTTTTAGTAAATCAGGCCCTTGGACTTTTAGCTGTAAGCAGACGTATGTTTCATTGTGATGGGAAAAGCAGTCCAACTAAAAGAACAATTTTCTGCACTGAATGTGTACCGTAACAGGCAGCATTGTTTTGCATAATCACTAAGTTATTTGAATACAAAGTGTTCATTTAGCAGGCTGTGCATGAGTGATGCTGTTCTTGGAAAAAACACCCACATATTTAGCTAGAAGAGAAAGCTGAATTATTTTAATAGAACAGTACTAGGATTTCAAAAGGAGTGCTCAGGGTTGCAGAGCTTCAGAAGGACAGTGTCCAAGGACAAGAATGGTTATATCTTCCCAGCCCTCCAAAGGAGTTGCATCCCCCCTCTAGGCTTCATCACCCACAGTCCTGCCAGGGGAAGAACCAGTCAGGGGGTGGTAAGTACAAAGCTTGCTATTTGGCAGAGAAAGAATCAGGAAGCATCAGAAAAATGGCATCCAAATGAAGGAGTGGGAAATAATATAGGTGAAATACTGAAAACACCTTTACATAATAAGCTACTGTTGTAGAGAAGAAAGATCCTCCCTGACATATGGCAAGCTTTGATATGTGACTGAGTTCCAGCCTTCTGAGCCTCTTGAGAAAAACACACACACACACACACACACACACAAACCCCAATCACATCATCTTTACTGGGAGTCTTTACTTCATGCTGATGAATCTTTACTTCCAGTTCCTAATAATAGGGATTTAAGCATCTGATTTAGTTTCATGTTTACAGAAGCTAACACAGTGCACATTGCCTCCCATTTCACATCTGTCCTTTTTGCTCTCATGGCTCCTCTCTCATTTTTAGCAGCCTGCTGGCACTCACACGGAAATTGCCATCAGAAAGAGACCTCTCCACACCTCCTTTGCAGTGTCTCTTCACAGACGCTGAGAAGTACAGTTCTGAAAAACTGATAGCCCTTGCATGCATCTGTATTTTCCTTAGGTGAGCTTCTTCAAACATTAATGCATACTTTGCTTAAAAGAAATCCCTTTAATCATAATCTAAAATGAAATACAGTTAATAAATTCCTGAGCAGAAGGCTGAAAATATAAGCCATGATAATCAATATAATAAAAATAGAGCACATGATTTTTTAAAATAAATAATTATAATGTGCAATAATTTATAGAATCATAGAATTCAAGGATTTTTAAAGCTGATGGAAACACTAAGGAAGAGAAACATTTTTTTGTTTGTTTGTTTCTTTGCTTTCACATACTAGGTATGTATTTCAAATACTGAATATTTTCTTTTATTTAAAAAATATGATCAAAATCAATAGGCCATCTGGTACTGACACTGAGAAGTAACACGCAGCAACACCAGCCATTCTGAAACATTCCAGCAAGCTTTTATCGCAAGTGGGAGTCTGCTGAGAGCATGGAGGGTGTTCGCGTTTCCATCAAGCCCTGATCAATGGGAATTTATTACTACTTAGACAAATAGACATCCAGTCTGTGCAAACCAGAACCAGCTGGGATGTATGCCCATGTCACAAAGATATACAAGTATTAAGAACAGAGTGAAAGAGTACAAGAAGATAGGAGTGCCTATTTAGTCTTTTGTGATACTAATACTTGGCTACTACATTCTGTGAAGATGTCAAGGCTAGCAAAAGCTCTTTTTTTTTTTTTTAATTTAATGAAGTTCAGAGTAATGTACCTACTGTTGTTTCTAAACTATAACTCCTATTGTATTCCGTGTCCTACTCATGTGTTTACCGAATGTCAGAAACCTGCTTTACAGGCTAGTAATATTATTGTGGTCCCTCCAACATCCATACAAATACACCCACTCCTCTACCACACGCACTTTCTCAGTGTCCATCAATATCTTACAAGTCTGAGTTTCATTACCATATCATATGGAGTATTGATTCTTGTTCCAAGCTAAATAATCTTGTTTTTTAAAAGATCTTTTACTCTTTAAGTGGGGCTTGCTAACCAGACCACAGACTGGTAACAAAGACATATTATAGTATTTGATATCATATACTCTTTGGCAAACACCGAAACCAGTAACTTGGGCAGAAATTTCAATGCTTAATTCAAGTTTTACAAACAGGAAAATTGTGCACAAGATCCAGTTACATACATTCCATGTTAAAAAGGGAAACATTCCTAATAGACCTTTCAACATAATAAGATTCAGGCCTTAGCAGTAAAGAAAATGATTACAAGTTTTATTAGGCTTCGACTAGTTTCCATACCAGATCTAAAAAGTCACCTTGCACCTATATAAAGAGGATTATTTATGTAATTATCTGTACATGTGTCCTCATCAGCCACTGTATACAATCATTTCATGGCATTCAGATTCAGCACAAAATCATCAAGGCTTAAGTACAAATATTATTACTATAATGGGTTTTCATTTCTAGAGGTCATCAGGGGAAGGGATTAATTTTGCTTGCTTTATTGTACACACAGAACAGCACACAGGGTCATATTACAATGCCTCTATCTGGCAAATCACATTCAGATGTAATGAGAAAGGCACTTCTTAAAACAATTTACAATTTCGGGTGTATTAACTGTATTTTATTTCCATTCTATATTGCTTTCTTTTACGTATGTTTTTTGTTTTTAGATATCATTAATTAGTTGTTATTGATTTCAGGTGATTTTTTTCATCTTTGAAAACTTCTTGTTTTTCTTTTTTAAGTATCCTTTTATCAATAGTGATATGTAAACATTTTGTATCTTTGGGCCTCTGTAGGCATTTTTTGAGAATTACATAGAGAACTTAAAATCTCTTAACTGCAGTAAAAGTATTCCAAATACACTGCATTTCCTTACAATTTCTGTACATTGTACATAAAACAGTCTCTGGCTAATAGCTTACAGACACTGCCTTATTTTCCTTTTGCTTCCTCAGAGTGTCTCATTATGAGGTATTATTTAAATGAGAGAACAGAATTCTCATCTCTGCTGAATGAAACTGATATTCTGCTACCCAAGAAACTTCATTCTTCCTATGAATATTCCCATCAGATGACATTGTGAAGTATGATTTGTACAGACAAGGTCAAGGGTAGCAAGAAAGTGAGCCCAAACCGTCATGCTACACAGGATCCAGATATATACATCTGTAAACAATATCTACTTAATGTGTATATATAAATAACTAGGTATTACCCAGCAACAGATGATTTTTTAGACCACCTTCAACTAATTTCAAAGTGGTGTGAGTAAAAATTCACCAGAACCATGACTGGCGGCAATGTCCTGATAGGACAAGTGAGATAAGAAAAGAAAAAAATATTTAAAAGAAAATGTGGAGAAAAACAAGTTGAAAAGCAAAACCAGAAATTGCATAGAACCATTCAATAAAGATACATACTAAAGGAAAATAAATGAGTCATTAGAATTTTTTATATGCCTTATAGAGTTTATTCATTTGCACAGACTAAATTTGTTCATGTTTTTCTATGATGAATAAAAACTCTGTTTTGCCCATTAGTCTTCTGGGTTCCTTTGGTAAAAGAAAAAAAAAAAAAAAAAAACCTACTGGAAAAAAAAGATTGGCCAACCTGAAGAAGTTCCCTGACTATTCCCAGACAACATTTTTATTCTTCTGACTTATTTTGTTTTGGCAAAGGAGCTGAGAACTAGAAGTGACTGGAGACATTATGATTTCAGAGGCCAAGACTTTCCATAAACCTTACAAAAGCACTAGAGAATTGTATAGAGCAACAGCATTATAGGCAAGGTAAATCACATGCTTCCTTTTCCAAGTGCACACTTTCTGTCTCTGCAGATTGTCACCAAACTTCCTTCAGACTCTTCTCTTTTTGTAGCACTACTTTTGGAGCACTGTTTTTGGCACTGGAGTAGTACATGTGCAAGTATCCTGACCATTGAAATTATGGACACAAATAAAGGAATGTTATGACCTTTCCCACTTCAGCAAGGATATATCAGGGACTCTATCATGTCCAATGGGTTGAGACCATTTCTCACACCAGCAAAGATCCATTAAAGACACAACATAGTCTTGCCAGAATTTAGCCAAAGAAAATTCTTGCTGCTATGTAAAAGTAGCAAACATCTCAGGATACCTTTTTTCACTCTTAAGTTTAGTTTGCTCAGAAGATGCAGCCCTCATATTTGTCCTTTCTTATTTCAGAAAATGTGTAACAGTAGTATGATTTCTCCCGAAGCAACATAGGTTTGAGAATATAGTGACTCTATATACTCATGCGCATTGCATCCATTGAAATTAAAAGATGATATGAAACAATTGTATTGTACACTCATATAAAATGATGATGGTTATTTTGCATACGAAAAAGAAGCAAATAAAAAGGAGCAAACAAAAAAAAACACAACAAATCCACAAAACACAAACATTTCTAACTATGCTTAAACATGCATAGATTAAATTCTGATATCAATTAATGTATTAATCCATCTTACTGTATTAATCCATTGTAATTAACACTATGAACCCGCCCTTGATTATCCATTTAACTTTTCATATCAGGAGAAGAAACAAATATCAATACAGTAGAAGTAGTTAATAAATTTTTATTTAAATAAATCTAGCTGCAGAATATGCATTTTCCTTTTATATTTCTACATATGCACACATTTACACAGACAGAACATTCATAAGACCCTTACCTTCCATGTTGCTTAAAACTTTGACCTTCAAAATTCAACAAAAGATTCTGACTAATTTGAGATCACAAAGGAGCATTCTGAAGGTCTGGAGGCTACTGATTCCCCAGGTATTCAACCTATAAAACCAAGATCTTATTTACCGCAACCCAGACAGTTATTCATCTTGGATGGGATAGTGATGTTTTGTGCTTTCTTAACTAGAAATTCTTGACACCAGAAAGGACATTCTCATGAGGAATTTTGTTTTTCTGACCAAAACAACTAAAAAAAATTTCCTGTCTGGTTCTATCCTAACAGCCCTATGTGAAGATGTCTATACAGTCCAATGCTGTAAGAACATATGAAGGCTTAGCTCCCCAAAACACATTGGTTTAGACTTGTGACTACTCCAGAGGAGACACTGAGGTCAATTGGCTCAGAATGTCTTACACCCATACTACCAAACTCCTTAAACGTACGAAACAGGTTATCTGCACTTAGTGACTGAAATAAATTTTCTCAAGCTTATACTCCTGTGCCAGGAGTTTGCCAAATGAAGACTAGGTGGCACAAGCTAAAACCATGCTGAGGAATACACTAACACTTTAACAATGGAAAGGACAGTTTTCCAGGCTTTATGAATGTTCCTAGGCTCTATTTAATTTTAGGCTGTAATTCAGCCTGTAAGTCTTTCCATTAATGAAAGTGAGCTTTGGACTATGTCCTTAGAGGACCAGTGACATTTGAAAGATGGGAGAAGGATACAATCAATTTAAATATGCATTTGCAAATTTACAAAATATTATAAACATGTAAGGGAGTGCATCTATCTTCATCAGACTCTAAAGCTGTAAATATCAGATGTCATTTATAGATTAAATGATTTTCCTAAATCTAATTTTATATTTATACAAACCATTTGTCAATTCAACATGAAGGTTTCTATTTTAAACATTCAAAAGTCATGGAATGCAAATGTTGGGGTTATCCCAGTGATTCATTGCACATAACATAAATTAAGGTATAAAATGAACAGAAAAACTATTTGAGAGGTGTTGAAACAGATCTGTAATTGACCTGCTCACGCTATTTTCACCTCTGGTTAAAATCTTTCATTTTGGGGAGAAAGTGCTCCAAAAATCTCACTGTTTCAATATTCTTGATTTCCTGGATCTGCAAAAATCTATGTGACAACATCTGTGGACAAAGGAAGAACAACTGATATCATCTACCTGGACTTGTGTAAGGTCCTTGATATGGTCCCACACCACATCCTTATGTCTAAATTGGAAAGATAACCATTTGAAGAATGGACTATTCAGTAGATAGGAATTGGCAGGATGGTGGCAGCCAGAGGGTTGTGATCAGTGACTCTATGTCCAAGTGGAGGCTGGTCATGAGTGCTGACCCCCAGAGATCCATCTGACTGATGCTTTTGAACATCTTTACCCATAGCCTAGACAGTGGGATTGAGTACATCCACAGGAATTTTGCTGATGACACCAAGTTGAGTGGTACAGTTGATAGAAAAGAAAGAAGGGAAGCCATCCAGAGAGACCTGAAAAAGCTTGAAAAATAGGCCCACATGAACCTAATGAGATTAAATAAAGCCAAGTGCAAGGTGTTGCACTTGCATGGGAGCAATCACAGATAAGAGTACAGAACTGGGAGAATAACTCATTGAGAGCAGCTCTGTGGAGAAGGACTTGAGGGTCTTGGTGGTCAAACTGTTGAACATGAGCCAGGATGGCGTGGCTGTAGACCGTAGGGCCAGGAGTATTCTAGGCTACATCAGAAGAGGAGTGGTAAGCAGGGAGGGGGAGGTAGTAATCCCCCTCCATCCTGCTCATTTAAGGCCCCATCTGGAGTACTGTGTTCAGGCCTGGGGACTCCAGTACAGGAAGGATGTAAAGCTATTGGAGTGGGTCCAGAGAAGGTCCGTGAATAGTATCAAAGAGCTGGAACAACTCTCCTATGAAAAAAGTTGAGGGAGCTGGGCTTGTTCAGCCTAGAGAAGAGGGCACCAGGGAGTCATCACTGTGGCCTTTCAATATTTGAAGGGAGCTTACAAGCAGGAGGGGGACCAACTTTTTACACGGTCTGATAGTGGCAAGACAAGATGGGGAATGACTTTAAACTAAAAGAGGGGAGATTTAGATTAGATGTCAGAAATAATTTTTTTATTCAGAGTGTGGGAAGGCACTGACACAGGCTGCCCAGAGAAGTTGTGGATATCCTATCCCTAGAGGCATTCAAGTCCAACTAAGCTGGGATCCTGGGTAGCTTGGTCTAGTGGGTGACAACTCTACACGTGGCAGGGGAATGGAACTAGATGATCTTTAAGATTCCTTCCAACCTAATCTATTCTATGATTCTATGATTCTATCTATGACATATCAAGTTAAGGGGAGGTAAGGAGCGTGGAAATCATCCACAACTTAAAATAGACTTTCTCTGTTCCTGCTTATCTTGATTAGTGATAGTTCCCAAAGTGTGGGATGGCTAAACACTCTGTCAACCATTATCTCTATTACCACTTAAAGACCGATCCTCTCAGAAGATCTTTAAGGTAACTGGTAAAGCTAACAAGAATGTTAACAAGCAGTTAAAGAAATTAAAGGAAACCATATCACCCCTAGATGAAAAGAAGATTTAAAATGTAACAAACACATGGCTGATTCCTTTTTCATAACATTACAGAAAGACAAGATATCACAGAAGACAGTACTATCAAAGCAAAATTTAACACATATCTGATGCTACTGTTTTCAAATTAGAAACTTTACAGAGTCTTTGATAAGATCTGTAGATCAGGAAATGTAACAGTTTAAGAAGAACGGTTTTGCCAGTCTATGATTCGCAGAATCCCCAATAGAACTGGCAATTAAAGGAGAATAAATCAGCTCCAATTGACCTTTGCCTTGTTCAGTCGTCAGTTTGGAGCTCGGCGAAGGGACATGAACTGCCAGGCATAAGACAATGGGGGATGTCTCTGCTCCCACCCCACAGACCATCATGAGTAGTCAGCTTCTCTGTTAAAGCAATGAAATTAAGGAATACAGCAAGCCTTCTCAGCACCTTTCCTTCTTCACTAGTAATCGCCAGATCTTTGGGAACTCACTCTTAAGAATGATCCATGACATTGAAACCAGTATATGCCCAATGTTTCTTTTTCCATTTCATACAAAAGGAAATTCTTTACCTGTATGAGTGTACAGGGTAGATGCATGCAAAGAGTAATGCTGGCAGTGCCCTGGATGAAATTCAGATATTTTAGCTGTGGTTCAAAAGATCTTCTCCTGTTATGAATATCTCCTTAACTTGAATGAGCCATTCAATCAATAGAAATCCGTATAATCTGAATTTTGCTAGGATAGTTACAGCAGGAGAAGGAACACAACACAAGTAAAGGTAAGGTGAAGACACAAGCTGGAAAACAAGTGGCCCTTGTGATCCCATTATGAAATGAGACCCTCTGAGCTGAGTCTAAACTGCAATAGACTTGAAGTTCTGAACAATGCACTAATTTGCTTTTTTCACATACCCATGTAAACATATTTTAAACTTTTATAATTATACCACTCAATGACAGGTATCAAAGTGTATCACTGAAATTTGGACTTCTTTCGTTTGTTCTTACAGATGCTGCACTCTGATGAGATGAACGTGTGTACTTACTGCTAAATGGGATGAATGCTCAGAATCCCAGTATTTTTAAAAATAAATCCATATTGCTTTCTTTTTATTACTTGCATATTTTAATATTTGGAGTACTTACAGAGTTTAGATGTCAGTAACGCATGCATTCATGACTTAGGATATTCTGTAGACTTTTTCAGATGTGAAGCTGAGTAAAACTAGAATTTCATGGCATAGACTTTTATCCTGTGGGATCCTTCCACAGGTCAAAAGAATGAAAAATTACCAAATGAAAAATCAAAACACAAAATCAAGAGATGGAAGAGTCTAAATATTTATGCCTACAAGAGGAAATGTCTTGTATCATATCTCCTCATATGTGATCTATACATTATATATGAAAACTGATTCAAAAAAAATCTGTATTAAAATATACAAGCTAAAATCTTGTAAATAAACAGAAGATGTCAATATGAAATGAAAGTATAAACCATCTTCTATAAGTCTTTTTAAACACTTGTATACTTTCATTCATAAAGATATCAGGAGATAATAAAACCTCATTAATGCACAATAGTTCATATTGCAACTCAGTGACCTTCACAGCAAGAAACTCCCTCTACCCATATCCAAGCATCCGTGATACTTGTAAGCAGAAGGGAGTATAAAATCAAAAATTCCTACCAATAACATAATATATTATCAGTTACACACGGTGAATAATTTAAAATAATCAATTAAGCTGCATTTGAATTTGACAAAGATTATTTCAGTTCTTATCACCTTTGGATGCCTGTTCAAAATGCTTACTGCTAAGGCATTAAATGTACCCTCCCATATTGTCACACTGTCTGTAGGGTAAATGAGTCTATGATGACTTTTCCCTCCAAGGCTAAGAATATTAAATTAAAATCTAAAAGAAACAACAACATTGTTTTTATATAACCAGGGGCTTCTCCAAACATGAAATACATTTGCATAGTTCAAGACTCAGAAGGAAGTTGACTTATTCATATAAAAGCAGCAGAGATGAGCCCCTGTATCCTGTCAAGCTGCAAATCTGAAAATTTGCCTACAGGCAAATTGGATTTTATCTATCCATAACATTAATATAAAACAAATCTACATAGCTCTTCACTGATATAGCAGTCTAGTTTTCTTATTTCTAGACTTAAACAAGCTTACAACTGAGAGCACATTGCAGATTTTTTGTTTCTTGCTTCTACAGATGTTGAAGTACAATATATTCAGTTGAGTTCTTCCCTCTTAAAAGGATACCTGCTTCTAATTAACAGCATTTCAACACAAAATTGCCCAAGAGTAACTAGACTATGTTGATCCCACACTTAAGTCATGACTTGAGTATGTATTTCAGTGGAGGATTTTCTTTCTTTTTCTTTTTCTTTTTTTTTTTTTTCTTCAGTAAATACAGCAGAAGTGTTTGGAGTCAGTTTGGAAATTAATAGCTAACAGTATTTGTGTTCATTAGAAAAAGCTTTCTTTTTAATGTCTCCTTCATATATTACATAAATCGTTCCCTACCATAGTCAATGAATTAGAATCATGTTGTAACACTGCATCATCTATATAGTTGTAAAATAGATTTAATACAATGAAGAATAAGTCATTGACAAATAAATTTAATAAACATGGTCTGAAGACTGAGTCTTGGCGGACATCACAGTTCATTTCAGCCAAGCCAGATTCCTTGCCCTGAACAAAAAAAATCTGTGTGCTCTTCTTAAAGAGTCATGAATCTGAGTTAAGTGACTTATCCTCAAGATCATCATGCTCTTATCTCCTCTAATCAGCATTCTATAGTCAACCAAATCAAATGTTTCTGCAAAAATTACAAAATACTGTGCCAGTACTTAGATTCTATCTACTGCCTGGTTACTGGCAATATTACCATTAAATGTCAGATCCCAAAAAATACCATTGGCACAGTCAAGAGGAAATTAACGAAACAGGTCTTATGACTTGAAATTCTGCCTAGTAGATAAGAAAATAAGAGAAAAAAAAAAACAATATATATTTTGTTCTTTTACTTAACTGGTAACTAACTAAAATTAAGTGAAATTACTGAAAATCATCTCTGGAATAGCCTTCTGGAAACTGATTGTAACACTAGATATCACTGAGAGTAAGGTGAAATTCTACTCATCCACTCTTTTCTTCACATAGCTAGAAACAAGTTCACCTCTTTTCTTTCAGAATGTGTTTTAACATTTTGACTGGCTGCCCTGAACAAGAAAGAACAGCAATTCTTCTAACAGCTACCAGTTTTTCTACTATGACTCTTTACAGAAAGGGTGAAGTCAATGACTTTATTTTTCTCTTTGGCTGAAATCACAATTGAATAAGTTTCTGTTTGGCCAAAACAGGGAAAAAGTAAGTACAAATTTTTAGTCTGCTCTGCAAAGTGTAGGCAGAAATTAGTGATAAGTGACTATGATATTCCAAAGTACATTTCACATAATATTTCATTTTCTAAGTTGCAGTTTAGACTTCCTTTTGTCCCTTAAACAATTTAACTAGAAAATATTCACTTGAGAATGATCCTTGGTTGAGGATTATGTGTGCAGTAGGTCTACTACAGATGAAGTGGTCATAGCACGCATGGTTTCTGAAGTTGGAAAGCCTAACATGAACTATGGATCCTATAATATCCAAAAGAGACTAAGAAAAATTGCATTTATGTGTTACTTAAGTAGATTCCAGTAACTACATTTTGTAAAGAAAAGTATATGGAGAAAGTTATCTGTGTTATGAAGTTGGTCACTGAAAAACAGAGGTTAATTTTGTTTATGTTATTTCAGTGATGAACATATTGATTTTAATTTACTTTTTACTTTTGTATTTTGAGAGTTGTTTTTTTTTTTTTCAATTGTCTACTCTGAAAGTAACCAAATTACCTAATCAAATTCATTTAAAAAAGATTAAAAATAGAATTTTATATTTTATTTATTTATTTATTTATTTTTAAAGAAAACACAAATGTGACAAAATGTCTGAAAATGTAAGTAAAGTTTATCTGAAAGTAGATTTTTGGTTCTCTGAAAGGTCCTGGATATCTATATAGCACTTCTAAAAGATCTAGAAAATGATAACTAAGGAAATAAACTTAAGAGTACCTCTCACACAGAATTGAAAAGTATGGTAAAAGGCTTACAGATTTATTCCATTATGGGGAGAGGATAGAAGCCAAGCAGCATATCATAATGCTTTAAATTGCAGCATACATACTTGGGCAAATAAATTGTACCCACCTTGTCAATAGCATAAAAATTCACTATTAATCAGCGTACAAGTTCACTTATTTAGACTTTTGATGTTTGAAGAAAGATTTAGTAATTAGGCAGCAAATAATGTTTTTTTTCTTTTTTACTGTTAATTTAGTTTTTCCTAACATCTCACTAGGCATCATCTGTAATATGGACCAGACATTGTATTGTGATGCATGAAGTTCTTCACATTCACTGACAGGGAGGTTAAGCACCTTGCTCAGTATTGTGAAACTTCATCTAAAACAGGACATGTAACTTAATACCTGATATTATTCTACTAAGAAAAATAATACTTTTTATTAATACTTAATACTTCCATTAGTTAATCCTTTTGAGGTAGCTTCAAACTTTCACAGTCTAAGCAACAGGTCACCAGAAGCCCAGACAAATTTCAGGCCTAAAACTCCTTAACTATATATTCATAGAATCATAGAATGACTTAGTTTGGAAGGGACCTTAAAGATCATCTAGTTCCGCTCCCTCCTGTGAACATAGGTGCCAATCACTAGATGCCCAGAGCTCCATTCAACTTGGCCTTGAATGCTTCCAGGCAGGGATGGGGCATATACAGCATTTCTCAGCAACATTTGCCAGTGCCTCATCATAGAATCATAGGGTAAATGAATTCTTTGAGTTGGAAGAGAACTTTACATGTCATGTAGTCCAACTACCCTGCAATGAACAGGGACATGCACAGCTAGATCTGGTTGTCCAGAGCTTGGTTTAGCCTGACCTTGTAAGTCTCCAAGGGTGGGGCATCTACCATATCTCTGGGCAACCTGTTCCAGTGCCTCCCCACCCTCAGTGTAAAAGACTTTTTCCTTACCTCTAACCTAAATCTATCCTCTTTAAGTTTGAAACCATTTCCTCTTTTCCTACCACCACAGATCTGCTAAAAAGTCTGTCTCCTTCCTTCTTACATCTCCCTGTCAGATATTGAAAAGCCACTATCTGGTCTACCTGGAGCCTTCTCCAGCCTGAACAGCCCCAGTTCTTTCAGCCTGTCTTTGTAGGAGAGGTATTCCATCCCCAGGACCATTTTTGTGGCCCTCCTCTGGATGCACTCCAACAAGTCTATATCTCTCCTGTACTGAGGAGTCCAGATGTAAATGCAATAGTCCAGGTGAAGTGTCACCAGCACAGAGTAGAGAAACAGGATCACCTCCCTTGACCTGCTCCTGACGCAGCTCAGGATATGGGTGACTTCCTGGGCAGCAAGGGCACATTGCTGGTTCATGTCCACAGCCATATGGCTGTGACCAATCAATTATTTCTCCACCTAAACAGATCATCCTTCAAATCTCTCTTTCCAATTTAGGGATAAGGATGTGGTGTAGGAAAGTGGCCTTGCACAAGTCCAGGTAGATGATGTTATTTGCCCTTCATTTGTCCACTGAAGCACTCTATCATAAATAGTTAGAAAAAAAAGACATTCTTTTTATTTGCTGTCTAATTTTGAAATCTCTCCTCAAACACTAAACATCTAGATAAACAAACTTGTAGGCTGATCTCAAATGAGTAAAATTTGCAGCCTTTTTTGGAAATCTGTGCTAGTGTTCAGTTTGCCTCGCAGTTAAGAAGTGCTTCGAGATATTCAGAGGGAACCTCATGAGTTCCAGTTTGTGCTCATTACCTCTTGTCTTGGCACTGGACATTAGTGATAAGAGCTTGGCTCCATTTTATTTGCATTCTCCTTTCAGGTATTTTTACATGTTGGTCAGCCTCCTTTACTCCAAGCTGAACAGTTCCAACTGTTTCAGCCCTTTCTCACAGGGGAGCGGCTATAATCCCTTGATCATGTCAGTGCTCCTATGCTGAAAACTTTTCAGCACATCCTTGTTTCTCTCGTGTTGGGGAGCCCAGAACTAAACACAGTACTCCAGATGTGGGCTCACCAGGGCTGACTAGAGATAAAGAATCACTTCTCCTGAGCAGCTGGTAATATTTTGCCTAATACACCTAAGAATACTGTCTACCTTCTTATTGGCAAGGGCACACTGCTGACTCCTGGTCAACTTGGTGCCCACCAGTTGCTGAGTCAGCCACTCCCCTCAGTTTTCTGTCATCTGTAAATTTATTGACAGTGCACTCTACCCCATCTGGTGCAATCTACCCATCATTAATGAAGATGTTAAACAGTACTGGACCCAGTATCTACCCCTGGGATATGCTGCTCCTAGCTGTCCTCCAACTAGACTTTGTACCACTGACCACTACCCTCTGAGCTGGGCTATTCAACCAGCTTTCGATCCACCTCACTGTCTGCTCATTCAGCTCATGTAGCAACAGCTATTTCATGGTTCCTATCTCAAAACCACTAAGCTGAAATAAAGAACATTTTATCACATCAGCAAAAAAAAATCTTTGGAGTTGACTTAGTACTACTACTATTATTATTATTAATACTATTATTATGTTTACAATGTATACTTTGAACCAGATACTGTCTTCATATATGAATCTGCAGTTGAAAAAAATCGTATAAAGAAGCATAAACTAATTTTAAGATTATAGAGTAATGCATTCCACATATCTAAGGCTCACATACAGCAGCTTATTTTTTTACTTTGGATAATAATCACTAGTACTGTTCTATCCATAAAGATCTGTTCAGAATTTTACCAAGCTATGATACTCATTATCATAGCTCACCTGTTAAAAGGCAGCTAGATGCATACCAGCAATACATCACTCTGTACTCGTGAACATATATATTTTATTTTATTTTGTAGATTAGTTTCATCTTGAAAATTACAAATTGGATTAGGAGGTTTGATATGATTGAAAAGCAGATTGACAGTCTACTTAGCATTTTTATTAGTAGCGTAGATTATCTATATGCTGTAGATGACCTCAGTCAACTTAACAATATTTAGGCAGCTTGATGCAAGGCAACATCAGCCAATCATAAAAACATGTACTTGATTATTAGGTCTCAAGATGTGTCAGATCAATACACTGTATCACCTTCAAGGCAACATACAAGAAGGCATCTGCATCACTGGCAACATAGGATGCTAAATAAAAAAATGCTAAAATACAGAATACCAGTTACTTAAGATCTATTATATATGGCTATGTATAATACTGTAAATTCTTTAAGTGTTCTGAAATAACAATTGTACTTTTTGGATCTCTTTGAAAGCCAAAGAAATGTAGGTCATAAATTTATTAAATAAAAGTTTAAAAGAATTTCATTGTTTCTGTCATCTTTTTGTCCTTATTGCAAATATACTCAACATTTAGTGGATTTTCCTGTCTAATTCCAACAAGAAATGGTTTAATAAAAACAACACACAGTAATACATAAAGGGAGTGTCTGTAATGATGCCTAGCTGGTGTTGTTGTGCTATGTTATCTAGAGATTAATGTAAAAATATGCAACAAGGAGACAGAGGTTATGCTGTATTTACACTCTTTAGGTGTGGTGTATCAGTAGTAACACAGTGAGGAAATAATTCTTCAAAATTATTCCTGTTCTACAGTTTTTTGTCCCTGAGCATTCACTAATCTACAGCTGGCTACACTTGGCTATCAGCTACACCCAATTGTCTCGTGACCTTGTTAGAACACATTTACCTTATTTAGGAAAGCATGGAATTAAGACTTTAGATTTTCTAACTCTAAAGCAGCAACTTCGAGCAACTTTGAAAATGCATTTTTTTATTTTTTTTATTTTTTCCCACAGGCTAGATAGTATTAAGCCTAGCTCTTACAAAATTGAATGAAGTGACATCAATCCTTTAAGACTTCCTTACAGGAAATGTATACTTTACAAAGCCTGCACAAGATAATTTTTTTCTTCTTGTTAGATAAATAGATTTTCAAACTTTAAGTAGTCTTAACTATATTGTTAACAGAATCAACTCTTATTCTAAATGGAAACACAGGTTAAAATGCAGTGAGATGTTTGAGAACTTTTTGCTCATTTTTTTGCTTAATTAAGTCCCGTAACTCCTAATTAACAATTCCTAAAGCTTTAGTTTTTCTAAGGTAGTAAGCCCAAGAATTACAAGGGTAATAGGTTCTATGCTAATTGAATGGATAGTTACAAATGAGTTGCTAAGGGATTAGCCCAAGAAAAGATCAATATATTTAAGAAGGTTTTATGGTAGCTTTCTAAACAGACAGCTCCAAAGAAGTTAACTGGTTGGTAACGAAAAACACAGAAAAAAATGAACTTTACACCTGAACCTTACTAATATGCATCTCCTCATTCTCTCTTACTGATTTCAAACCAAAACAAAACACATATACCATTATCAACTACACTTATAAATATGAGTTTTGACTGTAGTCTTTATCAGACCACATTGCCTTATTTGCTGTGGCTGAGACTAAAGAAAAGTCAGATATAAGAGGCTAGAACTTTTCTACCTCTCCTGAGTACAGAGTGTCAATTGTTTACGGGCTGGTTAAACCCAGTTCTATGATGATCTGGGTGGGGGGACCCATGGACACTCTACCCTGGGAAAAGGGGAAGAGGAAAGGGAAAAAAAGGAAAAGGGACATGGGCCTAAAAACAAAACAGCAGCAACGATCTGAGTAGGAAAAGTAATTTACTAAAAAAGATATTGGAATGCAAAATAACACAATATAATACAATATAATTGTAATTCAAGCTACTAAATCAAATAAAATGAGAGAGAGTGTCTGAAAACCAAAGGCCTTACATTAACACTGAAGATGAGACAGCTAGGGAGCATCCACTGCAGGGTTGATCTGAAAGGAAAGAGACTGTGTCTCGTGACATGTGAACAATTTTTATTTTTCACTCTGACAGAAAATGGAAAAAAAAACAAAGCAACACAAAGTCCTCTGGGGTACATAGTTCTTCTCTTCTGAGACAGGTATATCCAGAACTATCGAGGATCCACAGAACTGGAACATAAACTCTTTAAATCCCAATGCACTACATTATATTACGATGTGGATGTGGAATACCAATAACAAAAATCATCAAAACACGTTGCAGAGGTAGATAAGTTCGCCAAGCACCCAGGCTGTTCTTTGTTGCCATGTTGGATTTGGCAGTTCATTGGTAACATTCCAATATACCTAGTGCACAGATATAAGGCTATTTTATTACTGGTGAGTTTACTACAATTAATCCCTGGATCTTCACATAATCATATCTAATATTTAATCTTTCCTTTTTTTTTTTTTTTTTTGTTCTTGAAGTCTCCTGATTAATGTTCTACTGGATATATTAATCAGCATTCTGGATTCAGACTTCTTTATGTATCATTTGTGAACATTATATGAATGGCCCCATTAGACAGCTAGTAACACTTAAATACCTTATCCCTTTGCACTGTCCTTTTTATTTTTCTCTGTCAGACATCTTCCTGGCACTTCAAGTTAACTGAAGTCACATTTGAATATAAGTATGTTTAAGGGATACTCCAAAAGCGAGGCTTCCTATTTTATTGTGGTGATCCACAGAGTCAGAGGCAGATACTGGTGATATGGTAGTAGAGACCGAACCTTTCCACCAGTATTCCAGTGCATTTTGATGCTGTGTGACTGATGGCAGCAGAGGTGCACCTCTGACAAAATGACATTTGACATGGAAGTGCACATGAAGCAAGAGAGTGGAATTCTCCCATGTGGAAAAATGGCACCCACTGACATTCATCAATTCTCACTGAACATTTACACAGACCAAACAGTGGATGTGAACGCAATTAGGTGGTGGGTGGTGCATTTCAGCAGTGGTGACATCAACAATGGTCACCTCCACTGGCTCAGATTTCTATGAGTGCAGCATGCACTTATTTATTGTTGGTGAAAATGCATAGTTAATGATGGTGACTATGTTGAAATATAATATTTTGTGGCTGAGAAGTTGTTCTATCAAATAGCATTACTGTAGTCTTTGTGTCTATTGTAGTTTCCATGACAATAGCAGGCATTACTTTGAGAGTGATCTAACATTTAATATTATTGCAAACTATTTTAGCATGTTTGGAGGTCAACACATCAGATTTGTTGACCTTTGTAACAGCTAGTACTGTTCCTATCCAATTCTTCCTTCCTGCTGTCCTTGATACCAAAGTCGGTTAGTCAACAACTGAGAATAGTTTGATCTGCCTGGTCTTTTCTTCTACTACTTATTCTTTCAGATATTTAGGTTCAGGTTTCTGATCCCAGTTCATTTATTTAGTTTTCATAAAGTTATAATGAAGATAGATCAAATTGAGGTATTCACTGATAATGGTACAGTAGGACAAACATCAAAGAATTATCAGCTCTTGAAAATACTGTATGACCTAAGATGAATACTACTGAGAAGAAATTAACTTTTTGATCACTATACCCTTATCATTCACAGTCCCATAAGTTCACAAGAGCCATGAAAATTCACATACTTTCATACATAATTTTCTTTTCACTTTACACTTACAGATGAATTTGTTGGTCTTCTTGGCTCTCATTCTCTTTTAAATGCTTATCTGACACAATTTATGATATTTTCTATTGGATTCACAAAGACAGGACTTCCAGCTTGACTCTAGTAATCTTGCAGATTTTGTCATTTATTAATACTGACTTTTATCTTACATTTTTCTGCTGGAGTGAGTCATTCTCTTCATAATTCCGTTATAAAGCAGTCAACAGATGTCCATCCTGAGCTAAAATTAAATTGTCTCCATGTTTGATTTTAGAGTCATTTTGATTGGTTATGCTTTTAAAAGAAATATTTAAAAAAATCTTTTCTGTAACTTGAAGTCATAGTGTTTATTTTTTGGTGTCACAGTGCTTGTTTTTGGTCTGTCTTATTCCAGCACTTTTGAAACAATGATTTTGTAATGACTTCTCCTTAGAGACCTCAATGGTTTGAAACAAGTGCTGCATATTATTGGTTCAGATTTACTAAAAAAAAATTCTTACTGTCTGTGAACTTTTAGGGTTTGCCATTCTAAAACTAAAAAGTTTTATGCCTGGCTTGTTTAGGCAGTTTAAATGAATTTTATTATTAGCATTTAATTAGTAGTAGCACTGCTTAATAGCAATAACAACATAAGATCTTTGATCTTTTTTATTACAAAGCATTCAATATTATATTCCTAACAATAAAGTCAGTAATGCAATGCAACTTGCTTTCAATTTTATGGTGAAGTAACCTTTAAATCTACAGATTTTATAATTGAAACCCTCTTCACTGACACATTTTCTTTCCTTGTGTTTTATGCAGTACTTTGGGAAGAAGACTTTTTCCATCTTGTGACTTGTCAACTCTACAGAATATATATATTTTTAGCTCATCTCTTTTATAATTGTTTAAATAAACATATATTGTTACATATATTGAAAGCCAAAAATACAACTTCCACATCCTTCACTTGAAGAATTTCTCCTGGTTTTGTGTGGGAACCCATATTTACTCCTTCTGCAATTGAGAATGCTTCCTCAACTTTCTTAACAGAACTCTGATCTCTCCATTCACGATCATGAATGTGTTTTTCTCTGTGCCTGCCTTCAGCAAAGTGGAATACAACAGAACTTTATTGCTATTACTTTGGTACTTTTAAATTCCTTTTTATGATTTTTAATGATTTTTTTGTGATTTTCCTACAAAGGTAATCTTTTATTAGTTGAAAATAGGGATTATAACATGCTTATTGAAAGACGTATAATTTGCAGTGAAACAAACAAACAAAAAAAACCATGTCATTTCTATTCTATGCTAAACATAACGATTGCTAAAATAGACTAAAGTCTTTCCTCCAAGTAAAAAGAAATTTGTCAATGGTCATTTTATGACTAGGCTTTAAAATATTTAGAAATACAAGTTAGATGTACATAGAACAAAATGCATTTTGAAATGCTATTCAATATTTATTGCTGAGCCTAATATATGAAATGCAATATGTAGCTGATACAAAGAGATTTTGTAGAAGCCAAGTGGTTTCAAATGAATTTCAGAGGCCCAAATTGTCCAAAAGTTGCTACACTCAAAAGTTTCTCAAGCAGCTGCTTTGTTTATAGACTTATCTGCTATTTTTTTTTTTTATGCATAAAAATTCCTGAGCATATTTACCATTTAGTGTGAGAAAATAAAGAAGCACAAACTACGATGTGGAAAGAAGTGTATATAACAATCTAAGAATTCCCACCTATCGTCTCAACTTCACAATGAACTGAATGGACACTACATAAGCAAGCAACCTTGTTTGAAAACCCTATTAATATTTTAAAAGTCTTAAGAATTCATGATTTCTCTTCTGGTAAGTGTCATTTTCCTTTCTTTTGCAGCACCGATACATATAGCCATTGTGCTGGGGGTTTTTCGAGGAGTATTTATATGCTGGGGAGGGCCTTCTCAAAAAGGTACCTGACAAAAAAGGAAACAACCCACCAATCAAACAATAGAAAGCCACTCTCTACTTCATGTTCTTTTCTTTAATTTTTTAAAACAGGACTGAAATATGCTTAAATAATTTCTTGCTGAAAGAGAAAAGCTATTTTTTTTCCCCTACAGTTTTATTAATTTATTTAAAATCTCAGAGAAGTAAATTTCACTAAATAGCAAGTCTTTGATATTTCAAATTATTACTGTGTAATGTAGTTCCCTTAGCTACTTTAAGTAACACTGTTACTGTTTAAGCATTTACATGTTCCTTAACATATGCTGGAGCATTACCACTTGGTTTAAAAACTGGAGATTTTTTGCTTAACCACTGTTAAAGAAACTTGAAATCAATTTTATCCTATGTGGAAAATGTATATCCCTTGACATTTAACTGAAAGCATAGCCAGTAAGTTCACATTCATGTGACAGCACTGTTCAAATTGATGAAAACAATGTATTCCTCGTGTCATTGTAAATTTGATAAAAATCTCAGCATAATAAACAAAAAATGGTTTTCTGCAAGCACTAACAAAGGTTCATTGTTCTGTTGTTCTGTTTTTCAACTAAAAATTCTTTTTTTCTTCAGTCAATTAACAAAATTTTGACACTTTTATTGTGTAAATTGTTAATAGTATTTAAGGTACTGGTTATGCAAAAAATCAGAAACAAATGAACAATTAACGTTTCAGTTTGAAATAACACCTTGGCTATGCCAAAATGCCTTGCAAAATGGAAAAAATCTGTAAGCACATATAGAAAAAAAAGCAAATGTACTCCCATTTGAAGTATTCAAGGCATATGAATTCAAGTATTCAAGGCATAGAAGAAACCTGATTTTAAGAGATATTATGCAACTACGATTTAATTTAGGCAATGGTAGCCTCAGACAATCTGTTTTTTTGATGAGCAGGTCACATGAAACTATAAAACAAGACAGAACAACAAGTTGTACATGAAAAATAAGAAGGAACAACGGGAATAATTGAGCGTGAAACTAAAGGAAGATAGATTTTAATAGAAGAGAATATTGTCCCATTTTTTACAATGAACACTATTTAAAAATTCCACCTGTAGGCCAAATCAGTCTCCTATGATCCTGTTAGATTTGACATCTGAACATTACTTTAGGACTTGCTTAGAACAAAAGAATAAAAGCCATTTTAATCAAGTCTTCTTCTTTTTAATCAGTGCAGCATGCATTTCATGAACAATTTATGGCACTCGACAAAAACATGGGACTTCTTTCAGATTTGTGAAAAACAAAAGAAAAAGGTATACTAAAAGAGAACACTATCACTATGGATAGAAAACAGGCAGAATATGGTAGGATATGAGCAGGCATAATTGCATGCTTTGATATTTATGATGAAAGACCTGAGCTGAAAGAAAAATGACAAAAATGCTATCTTAGCCTTTTATGAAACAAAGAAAACCTGAAGGTCGTGCAATAGTAATTTTCATCATTCCTTCCAAGGCCTTGGCAAGCTTTGAAAATTCATATGTAATAGCAGCTAGCTTTTCTAAGTGAAAGTGCTTTGAAATCATCTTGGAATATACAGTATATAAAAGAAACCATCATTTTTTCAACTGTAACAAAAGCAAAAAATATATATTTCAGAACATATAGTTAACTACTTTAAATTACGTTGTCTTAGCTTTAAAAAATCATTCATTACAATGTACAATTAATTTTTTTAAACTTCTAATATTCTACTGTATATATTCACTTTAAAAGAAATAGTAACTATTGCAAAAATGGAAAAATAGCTCTTAAAGTTTTACTTTGCTCATGCAAATACTGCAAAATATGTCCAATAAAACCAACAAACAAGCACAACAAGTGCAGCTTACAGAATAAACATGGATATTTAATATGAGATTTCTACTGCTGCATAGCATGCTGGAAATTCATTTAATCCAAATTCCTCCATACAATAAATAAATAAATAATTAAATTTAAAGATAACTACAGTCTCAACTTTAAAGATGACTGAATTGCCTTTGAAGTAGAAGAATTTTCTGCCTAATAATATTTATTTTCCATCTTCTGAATGAGTGGGATTTATTTTACAGATAAATAATTTCCTCTGAGTTGCTGTATTAGTTTGGACCATTGGGTATTTTTTCCTTCTGTCCCTCAAAGGGAAGTTGAACATATTTTTAAGCTGTAATTCAACCTCTGTGTCTGCTTCCTCCAATTGAGACTGAATCCCCAGCAGCAGGGGAAAATATGAAAGAGTAACCATCTCAGGGAGGAAAGAAAAATCCTACATTTGGAACTTATTCCAAACTTCAGAAAAAAAAATAATATCCCACTGGAAATGTAAAGTAAAGAAAATCCAAACTTCTGATTTTCCTTCAGTATTAGTGATACTGTATCATTTTTTTTCACCTTAATATAAGGCATAGATATTGCATTTACTACATTTACTAACCCAAACAAATTAAACAACCTGCATTCTGTCCTAACAATTCAGAAGAAAATGTATTAGCTGGGGGGCAGGGGGAGAAATGGAAATAAAAGGTGACAAAAGTAAAGTCGAAGGCTTTATCACCTTTGCTCAATTTTATTGTTTTGGAAAGACTTTTATATGTTCCTCTCTAGACTCTCGTTATTTGTTGATCCGGGCAGAGCTGTCCTGCACTGTGTATCATCCAAAAGATTCCTTCCCCAGTATTTTCTGCACATACAAATGAATAGTATTTAGTTTTAAGACATTCACTTTTATGCTTTTTTCTTTGACGAAATTTAGCCTTTCAGAACTAAGAGGTCGTTTATTATTGTCTGTTCTACTTAATTAATATTAGGCACAAATGTACTGTGGTGTTGCTAGATATAATTGGATGTGTTAGATGAATGCCAGAAGGTCTGTCCTGCCATTCAGCAAGACATGGGCAGGCTGGAGAGACGGGCAGAAATGAACCAGATGAGGTTTAACAAGAACAAGTGGAGAGTCTTGCACCTAGGAAGGAATAACTACATGTACCGGTACAGGTTGGGGGATGACCTGCTGGAGATAGAATCACAGAATCATAGAATCATAAGGTTGGAAAGGATCTACAAGGTCATCTAGTACAACCGTCCACCCATTACCAGTGCTACCACAAGCTAATAAACCATATCTCGTAGGTCCTCATCTAGATGCCTGGGAACTGCCAGGGACAGCAACTCCACCACCTCCCTGGGCAGGCATTCCAATGCCTGACCACTCACTAGTTTTTCCCTACGTCCAGTCTAACCCTCTTCTGGTACCCGAGGCAATTTCCTTGGGTGTCTTGTCTGTTGCCTGGGAGAAGAGGCCAAACCCTACCTCATCACAGCCTCCCTTCAGGAAGTTTTAGAGCGCAATGAAGTCTCTCCTGAACCTTGTCTTCTCCAGACTAAACTATCCCAGATCCCTCAGCTGCTCCTCATAAAACTTCTGCTCCAGACCCCTTACCAGTTTTGTTGCTCTTCTCTGGTCACAAGAAGAGCACTGAGGAGAGGGACCTGGGTATTCTGGTGGACATTAGGTTGGCCATGAGCCAGCAGTGTGCACTAGTGGCCAAGAAGGCCAATGGCATCCTGGGGTGCATTAAAAACAGCATGGGCAGTAGGTCGAGGGAGATGTTCCTTCCCTTTACTCTGCCCTGGTGAGGCCTCACCTGGAGTATCTTGTCCAGTTCTGGTCTCCATGGTACAAAAAAGACAAGGATCCCCTGTAAAGAGTCCAGCAGGGGGCCACAGAGATGATAAATAGCCAGGAGCACCTCTCTTATGAGGAAAAGCTGAGAGTCTTGGGTCTATTCAGCCTTGAGAAAAGAAGACTCAGAGGTGATCTTATTAATGCTTATAAATATCTTAAGTGCGGGATGCAAAGCAACGAGGTTGGACTCTTCTCAGCGATGCATGGCGATAGGATGAAGGGAAATGGCCACAAACTGAGGTAAAGTTCCACACAAATGTGTTCGGGAACATCTTCACAGTGCAGGTGATGGAGCACCGGCACGGGCTGCACAGAGAGGTTGTGGAGACTCCTCTAGAGACATTCAAGACCCGCCTGGATGCCTCCCTGTGCAACCTGGACTAGGGAGCTGCGTTGGAGGATTCTGTGATTCTGTGATGAACAATAAAATGCAGCTTAGATCCTTAGGGTAACTAGGACACCAAGAATGATGGCCAATGAAGAATGGAGGAAATGCTTTAAAACAGAAATTTAAAAACTGTCTGTGATGGAACTTGGTAAGTATTGAAGTTCAGAATGGTAAAGCAATTAGTGAGGTTCAAGAGATATAGGCAGCGTAAGAGATCTACATTCATATTTAAATTAATGGAAGACGGATCAGAAGCAACTAGTTTTTTATCTATTATTATCATACTTTGGGAATGCAAAATCTAAATTTGAGGAAACTATTATGTAATCAAAGAGAAAAAGAAAATTAAGATATACATTCCTTTTATTCAGCAATGCCTGGAAGCATTAGAAATTTAAGACAAGTCTCAATATCCTGAGATAATAAATGGTACTTAAAGATCTGTCCAGTGGATCAAACAGGTAAGATTTGATCCTTTAAATCTGAAGTTTCCATGTATTGAATCTCAGCATATACAGGAGAATTTTAAGCTATGGCCAGCTTCTGGAAGATGAAGATTTCTTGTCAGCTGTGGCACTCTGAAGTAACTTCTGCAGTTATCTTGTTTCCCTTTCTATGTCACTGCTCACAAAAGATGAGGAAGGAGCAGCTGCCCTTAAGAAACAGACAGCACTTCCAAAGTTATCTGTCCATTTAGACTTTCAAAGGAAGTCATATCAGTATGATTACACATTTAACCCTTCAGAAATTATTATTTCTTCAAAAAGTAGCACAAGTTAAGCATAAGTTGTTAAGAAGTTTATCATTTGAATGCATGATTAGAAATGAAGAGAATTTTTTATTTCTATCATTGTTAATGAATACTGCTATTATTACTATTGTTACTATTCATAGCGGTAGTTGTTTTGATTCCTATATTGGATGTACATAAGGTTTACAAGATAAACCCTATTATACTAGGTACTATATGAATGTATCAGTATTCTGAAGTGCTTATCAGTGAAATACAAGTCTACTAAGATCAACTGGCTACTATAAATGGACTGGAGAAGCACAGGGAAATGAACTGAAGTAATTTAGATGTTTTGCTTACTATAGAGCTCCTGATCTGTCCTTGGGAAGCAGCTATTCCTCTTCCCTAGTAGGAAACTCAGGAACATTCTCTTTGATGTTGCTTAGATGAATCATGTCTTAGACAGACAGCGTTAGACTAAATTGGTCTTTATTAGCTTCTCAAAGACATAAAACTAGTCATGAAAAAAAGGATTATATTATGTCATATTATTTCACACCCTAAATAAGAAAGGGAATCACAGTAGAATGAAAACAAAAAGAATGGGACAGAAGAAAAAAGAATATCTTATTTCTATTATCATGGCATTTTACTGTTTGAATGTATTCACCATTAGCATCTATTCAATATTCGCAACATTACCACAATCTTCTGTTTTTCTTCATTTGCTAGTGAGCATGCCATGGCACTAGATGTTTCCAATAAAGATACTTCTTTTCCTCTATTTTTATTGGATAAAACCGTCCCTTTCCTTGTTCTAGTCTGTTCTTTTTACTTTTCTAGGGAAAAGCTGCTAGATATTTCATGGGATACTTAGCAACCACAACCAGCTCCTGCACAACCTTGCTGTAATCTCCAACTGTGGTGTCTATCTCCTACTGCTGTGCAGAAGCTAGGGTCCATTATGAAAAGTTAGGTCTGGCAATCTCCCACTAGCTTTCCACTGGAAGAAAGTTTCCTAAAGTAAGTAGGAAGAAGTAGTGGTTTCCTGAAGAAAATATCCCTTGACACTGGAAGTCTGTTCAGGCAGCTAATCATGATGAACCCGAAGCTCTGCTGTTGTTCACTTATCTCTTTTTATTTTTCCTAAAAATAACCACAGACACAGAAAAACATTTTTCTGTAAGATGCCACATAGATTTCCAAAATAAAAAAGGAAATAATTAGTCATTTCACATAATGTATTTCCCTCTTCTAATGTTGAATGAAACAGTAAAAGTTTTTGTTTATTTTGCCATGATGAAATATCTTCTGTAGCAGTTAGTGCAAACTCTTGTAAGTTTTTAGAAAGTTATATACCAACTAATCAACACCATTCACTGATGTACCTATGTCCATGTTACTGAGCTGTATTATCTCAAGACAGTTTTGTTTGCAAATAGATACAAAGGGAGTGATGAAAACTAAATTAGAAAAGAGCCTGTGGAATAAAACACAGAGCTGCTTGGATAGGATTTTATTCAAACTTACATATAGACATGGTGGAATTTAGATTTGAAAATTCATACTCAAATGCTGAAAGATTCCCTAAGCATCTAACAAAATACAGAAATTCCACAGAGAAAAAAGTGATTCTAAAGGCCTATTTGTGTTCCAGAGCTAAATGAGACACATCACCTCAGTGCTGGAAGTAGAGTCATGCATATGAGTGAAATAGACAGTATCAGACAATTGCAGGAATTTAGTATTCTTAAGTTCACCTGCAAGTCAGATTTTGTTGAAAAGGGTCAAAGACTTCAAAAATTGTCAACATAGTGTTGGCTTTGATTAAGAAAAAAAGAGTAGCCCCAAAACATGAGTTTAATGTAAGATATAAAAGCATCTGTGGAGATCTTGAAAGAGGTCTGGGAAGTGTAAGCTGCCCCATTTTGCACTTTAGAGAGGAGATATGCCATCATTCATGACTATAGGGTAAATCATTACCAAAGATAAACAGGACCAGACAGAATAAAAGAAAAAAAAGAGATGGAGGGGAGACTTTCATCTAATACTAGTAAATCCTGAATGCACAGGAGGAATGAGACACTGGTCTATCATTTTTCAGATACTTGTATCTAACAAATCACTCTAAAAATAAAGTAATTACATTCAGAAACAGTTCTTCCTAAGCTTTTGTTATTTCTTGGTTTTGAACTAGAAGCTAATAGTCACTTCAGTCCCTCTGGGATTCTAGAGAACAGAGGGAGACAGAAGTTCTGTAGAGTAAAGCTCTTACAGCTTAGAAGATGCTGGCAATAAAATTATCAGTTGGAATTTATCCTAAATAAGTTTAGGATGAATTTACTGACAGTACTTTAGGGCAATAAAAAGAAATAAGCATCTCTAAATGGCAGTTGAGTTCACCTGAGATTCTGAAGGTGCTTATCTCTCTCCATTGATTAGTGAAGCACCTAGAGTGACTTGAGTACTAATTTAGTAGCCACAGTTAGGTGACTACAATTAGGACTTAATCTCCTATTTAAAAGAAAAATATATATTGATTTTTTTTCCCCTAAATGCATTGATTTGTCTGCTACTGATCTAGGGGAAATTAAAACTTGGGTGATTTACTTCTTTTGGGCATTTTTTTGTTACTCTTATATATGCATTGAAAGAAAAGGACATACCTATTTTGTTACTTATCTGAGAAAACTAGAGTCCTGAATTAATTATTTCAAAAAGAGGTGATTAAGTATTTAACTTGGTTGAGGGCTTCTTTCAGCCACTACAAAACTATTACACAATTATGATCCCACAGCGACTAAATAGTGGCCAAGTAACTCTACAGTTTTTCAAATCGGAGACTATTC
>VXAB01009840.1:30283-35283 GCA_013399175.1 Odontophorus gujanensis | reverse complement strand
TTCAATAAGAACTTCTTTTATCTTATGCTGCTGCACTGACAGATAAGAGAAATATATCATGTGGATTCTGATCCCTCTATGAGTTTCAGAAAATAAGATAAGGGTCTGCAAAATGCTGGCAAATTAATCCCAGTGAAATTACTAACCATTTTGTCTAAAGATCCGGTAGTCAGGAGGGATAACTTAGAGGTCACCTTTACTATTAACGCTAAGGGTTTTCTTGCTGGTATTGTATATATTGTACATCTAAATGCCTGATCTAAAAATGAATTCCTCAGCATTTCTGAATATGCTCCACAGACACAACTCAAATGATGCAAGGCTTTTTCCTTCCATGTAAAATGTGATGTTTTAAGCCCTCTTTCTCCAATTTGCCTGCACATAAATGATGATGATCGCTTCCCTAGAAACTTAAGTAATGTGAAAGCTGCTGCATGTCAAAAGATCCTTGTGGCTTGAAAACAAAGATATAACAGTAGATATTAATAATAAAAAAAGAAATTACTCTGACATGTAATTGTTACAGAAAATATCTGCTTTTGAGATGCATATATAAGAAATAATGACCATAAGGGAGGGTATTTCTCAGCAGTTAATGACGAGATAGAAGAGTTAATGGTTGAAGGTGAAGTCAAGGTTGCATAACTCAGCCTGTCATTAATAGCTTGGAAATGCCCAGCCCGGAGGTCATCACTGCTATAAATTACAAGACATATGAAAAAAAAGTAAAAATTACAAATTTGTGTTTTAAAAACTTAGAACTAATACAGTGGGTTGCTATGGATATGTTGTTCTGTTTGCTAGCAGTTAAAGGACAGGGTTGCAATTCAGCATGGTGCTGAGCCAAAACAATTAAAGTACACAGACCAAAATGCAAACCTCAGCATACTGCAAGATCAAGGTTCAGGCTAATAAGTAGAAAAGCATTCCCTCAGATTTATTCTGAAGAATGACGATTGCTAAGGCAATAGTTTTAAGGCAAATCATACCTTAAAAAAAAAATTACTTTCTAATTTTCTCCATTTAAATTTCAAACCACTTTAATTTTTTGTAACTATATCTTTACAGAAAGAAACAGATTATACTGCTTATATAACACTAAGTCCATATTTACTCCTGAATATCTTCCTTCCTTTCTCCATTTTTATTTTGACTGATTTTCTCAACAATTTCCAGTTTAGGAAATTATTGTTTTTCTTGTTTACTTAAACAATTTTAATAATTTACTTAAAACTATATTAGATAGACTTATCCTTGTTCTGAATCCTACTGAAATCAGAAATCGTCTCTCTCTTGGAATGAGTTCCAAAGGTTAATTAAGAATTGTATAAAAAGAACTATTTATTCATTTTTATTACTTTCGCTCTTTTTTTTAGTTGTCTCTTCCATACTTTTAAGTTTTAGAACAAGATAAATAGCACCATCCAAAATTGTTCATTAACTTTGATTATATCTGTCTCATTCATGTTCTCCCTTCCTCTTACATAATTGAATACATGGTTGCAAAGAATATAGCCACACACAAAAACATGTAAAACTCTCCTTCCTGGACCTTACAGTTTAAACTTTGGTAAGAGAACAAGTTTTTTAAAAGAATACCCCACATTCCATACCAGTTTAATAATGTGGCATAATCCTCACTAAATATGATATTTTTGCATCTAATTAATGTCTTTAATAAAAAAGCTCTAAAATGTATTTTCAAAAAATAATTCCATGGGAAAAAAAAAAATGCATTTTCATAGAATCAATGTGTATAAAACTATAATATCATGTAGTTCCAAGTGGTAGCTTTATTTATCAGAATGGTTTAAGTCTACTTAATCTGGATGCCTTTAGCATTTGCCAAATGTGTAATAAAGAGGAAGATACACACCAGGAAAAATGCCAAGGATAAAAATGAAAAAAATGAAAATGAGGTTGATGAGTGTTACCCTAAGTCTTTCTCATGCATTTGTCACCCTGTAGTGGCACTCTATTATTCATGACGCTGCATGCTTATTCAGAAAGACTACGTTATCTGGAGTTATGTAAAACTAGTGAACACACAGTTACACTAAAATTAGTGATACAGCTCTCAGCAATCATAATGCTGTACCTGGAAATAAGACTATAGATATTTTTACACAGAAAAATCAATGATAAGATTTGTATTGATTGTGGTATGATTTGGATCAGAATATCTCATGATCTGGTGGTTGGCACTCTGCCTGTGGCAGGGGAGTTGGAACTTGATGATCCTTGAGGTCTCTGCCAGCTCAGGCCATTCTACAATTTTATTGAGTACCAGAATCCTGGTAAGTAAAAACCACAGACATATCTACTTGTAGTTACATAGATATACCCACACAGATATTTTGTGAAAACAATTTGAAGAGAAACACCTGTTAATATTTTTAGACCCGATCCTTTAAGTCATTCAGAACTTTTAAGTTACAACTGAAGATGAATATTCTCCACAACAAACCCTGTCTATTATCCTAACAATTGGATAATGATAGTAATAGTTCAATGAGTTTCAACTTCTACCTATATATTCAGTAGACAAAGTTTAATGTTAGTCACCATCAAAAAACATATCTAAATAAAAACAAATGATTCACTGAGATGTAAAAGTTAAGAGAAGATAAGACAGATGCGACTCAAAGTAAAGGCCTGTGGAAGACAGGGAAGAGGGTGGTCTAACTTGGTTCAAGAAGTACTTACCTTAGTGTAACTACAAAGAAAGATAATTTATTCAATCTGTATTTATCTCAATTGGGTCAGTATAAGATGACAGAAATTCTTAAACATTGGATGAGATAATAAATCTGTATATTAAATTGAGATTCTAAAACATAGTTGTTCACGATTAAACAGAAAATCAATGCAGCTACTATTACAAATCTTGGAAGAAATGAGAAAAACAGAATTTTTACAGCTCCTGGAACACTGAAATAATTTCCACTTTGAATGAATGTTTTGTTACAATGTGATTGAAATTTATATTTTTTGATTTGTTTCTATAATTCATTTTCAGGAAAGACTCTTGTAAAACAACCTTGGCTTATTTGAAACTGCTCACCTCAATTAGTAAAAGAGAATTTGGAACAGTTTGCCTGGAGCACCTTTATTTAGAAATGTATATACATTGCCATGTGATATGTGAGCTAAATTTTAAAATTGTGAAGTACATCATGATGTAAGAGTGAGTTATTAAGAGCCATGATATAGAAGTACTCTAATCCTTTTAAAAATTAAGGCTTACACAGAGCTTCCAAACTCACATATTATGCTATAAAAAAAAATAAAAATTAAAAATTAAAATCAGAAAAAACATTCTCTCATTAAAGAGAGAAAACTTGAATCTTTTTATTGAGATTTACTTTAATTAAAATTTCTTGAGTGAACTTACTTATCTTGTCCTTGAAAGTTTTTTGGTAGTCTGGTTTTCTGGTTCAGCTTTCATTAGCTTCCAACATTTCTCAATTTCACAGTCTCAGTCTTTAGTAAAGCCCCCACTTTCTATAGCACCATCTGAAAAATTCTTTCTCATTCTTACGATAACTTGCAAAGTTCTTAAGCCACAACCTCTGGACTCGTGTGATTACTTGCACATGACAATTTCTTTAAAAAGAGAAAAAAGAAAAAAAAACAACCACAAATATAGTGGTATATAGATAAATTCCCCTATTTGTTAAATTAGTCTTAACATACCGTTTCCAGGATTTGCATCATCTCATCTCTCTCAGGTGATCTCTTTCAAGATACTCTGGCATTTCCTGTATTTCGGAAATAATAGCATTGTGAAATCAGAATTCTGTGAGATCAGAAAAAGTTTTCCAGCCATGCAGTTCTTTTGCTCTGATCTGCCCCTACTAGCACAAAAACTTACCTTGATTTCACTTCTAAATGAGTATTTAATCAGTCAGAAGGATGAAGAAAGAAAGGACTTAGAAGTTGAATTTATATAAGTCAAGAAACGGGAAAATCTGCAGAGTAGACTAACACACCATTTGCACTGTATTAGAATAAGTAGAGGAGTTGAGCAATTGCTTTCAAGGCACATAGAAACATTTCTTAAGCTACTATTCACCATTTCTTAGAAAGTTTATTTATTATCAGAGAAAAAATACAAAATACATTCTGTTTTTAATTAATGACAGAGCTCTTTCTCCTAATAATAATAAAAAAAGAACAAAAACCACCTGTACAGAGTCCATTGACTTGTACAAAGCAGAGAGCCAAGATTAAATCTGTACAGCAGATCTAAAGAAAAAGGAATAAATAACCTGGGGTAAGACCTCTGGAGACCAATTTAAATGGAAACTGAAAAGCAAAGGGTTCAATTGGCCTCCTATACATAAACATATCTTTGGATTTATTATAATTACTTTTAAAGCCAGAGAGGATCCCAAACTGATTTATGAACAGTGTAATAGCTGGGATTGAAATATCAGGATGGGTTATAAAATGTAGAATATCATCCACATACAGTATTCATTTATGTTCCTGCTTGTGTGCATCAGTAGTGATACAGTAACTTTACGACATTTCTAAAAGCCTCAGGAAGTGTTATGAAAGCTAATGTGTAGAAAGGAGGAGAAGATGGACAACAAAGCATAACTCAGGAAAGAGAAAAGTTTCAAAAAGACCACAGATATATCATTATTACAGTATTTTAATTTATTAATATTTAATTTCTTACCCAAATCTCTCAGTGCACAGTAGTTTCAGCAGTGTCAAGACACTGTAGCCTTTTTTTACACATGAAATGCTATAACTGGAACTAGGGAGACTGCAAGGGCATTATTCTTAACCTTGTCTGACCAGTGCATTAGATTACACTCATAAAATCTCAGAAATACTGGACCTTTATGTAACAGCTTGCTTAAAAGCTGCTTCTATCTTAAGGCAAGCTAAGTTTCAATAATCCTGTTTACAATGCATTTCTGACTGCCTTTTTTATTTCAAGTCTAGCAAAAATGTGATTTGGTTTCTTTTTCTTCTTCTTCTTTTTT
>VXAB01009840.1:0-30260 GCA_013399175.1 Odontophorus gujanensis | reverse complement strand
TTTTTTTTTTTTTTTGTCATGTTGTAAAACACAATGATCCTCATAAAAAGACATTAGAGATGCTTCTAAAATAATTCACTCATCTGCATGTATTCTGAAACTCAATTAATTTTCTAGGAGATATACTTTCTCATTGCATTTGAATTTCCAAAAGTTAAACAAACAAACAAACAAAAAACTTGAGAACCTAATCTCTTTTTCATTTCAATTAACTGTTTCTATGTAACATTCATATCCCCATTAAATGAGTATCTATGTTTGGTGAGATTGGTCTTCTTGGGCAGATGGAGGGGAAAACAGAGAAGGGTAAAGAGGAACATGTGTGAGCATGTGTGTGAGAGAAAGACCACTGCAAAATTTCAAATCAGTATAGACCATTCAACTGGATTTTCAGCACCTGCAGCTACCATTGAAGTGAATGGTAGTTCTGGGAGTTGCTAGGAAAAAAATGAATCCTTTAAAAACTAGAAACCCACTAAAACACGAGCCCTAACATGTTTCACATTAAATGAAAAACTTCATAGTTACCCAAAGAATTGCTCTAAGATTTCTAAGAACCTCTGGTCTTTACTCAAGCCCTGAGGACTGTGCAAATATTCCCTCTATTGTTCTCTGCATCTGAGGAAAGAAAACATATTTTTCCAAGAAAAAAGAAAGCAGATCAACATACATCCATAATTAAAGGAGAGATGGATGACTTCCAGAACTTAGTTTCCTTTTTTTTTTTTTCCAACTGCTAAACCAATAAACAAATGAACTACTTAATCAAACAACATATATATTCCTTTTCTCATTTTTTTCTTTTATGTCCCCCTATATATTTTTGTTATCCACAGAGAATACAAATGCTCTTCTAGAAGAGTGGTCTAGTCAGTTAGACACGTGGTGATGTTAATAGATTTCACTTAAATTCACTAAATGCAGAGAGTCTGAAGGTATCTAAAAAAATTTTCAGAAATAGTTCTTTTTAATTCTCACAGCAGAGTGATGAAGCCTCACTGAATTTGCTTCTCTACATAAAGGATTCCTAAAAGAACTCTGAAATATGTGTTCTGACTTGAAGCAAATATTTGAGGTTCTACGTTATTTACAGAATCATATGATGGCAGTTTTTGAATCAATGTTTTTCTGTATTTTGATGCACAAAACCATAGAATCATAGAGTATCCCAGGTTGGAAGAGACCCACAAAGATCACTGAGTCCAACTCTTGGCTGCATACATCACCAGCCAAAATTCAAACCCTTTGTCTGAGAGCATTGTCCAAACGCTTCTTGAATTCTAACAGCATGGGGCTGTGACCACTGTCCTGGCCAGCCTGTTTCATGGCCACTTGCTCTCTGGTGAAGAACCTTCTCTTAAAATCCACCTGACCTTTCCCTGACACAGCCACATGCCATTTCCTCAGCTTCTGTCGTCAGGGAGCAGAGCTCAGCACTGCCCCTCTGCTCACCCTGAGAAGCTGCAGCCACCATGAAGTCTCACCCGGTCTCCACTGCACTGGGCTAAACAAAACAAGGGACCTCAGCTGCTTCTCATATGTCTTGCCCTCCAGACTCTTCACCGTCTTCATAGCTCTCCTTTGGATGCTCTTTATTAGCTTTACGTTCTACATACACTGTGCTCCCTAAAGTTTCACACAGTGCGTGAGGTGGGGCTGTACCAATGCAGAGAGGAGACAAATCTCCCTTTACTTAGCAGGAATTCTGCAAAGCTTTTGACATGGTCCCTCACCACATTCTTCTCTCTGAGTTGGAGAGGTATGGATTTGAAGGATGGACTACTCAGTGAATTAAGAATTGGTTGGCTGGTCACAGCCAAAGGGTTGTGATCAGTGGTTCTATGTCTGGATGGAGGCTGGTAACAAGTGGTGTACCTCAAGGGTCAGTCTTGGGACCAGTGCTTTTCAAAATCTTCATCAATGACAATGGAATAGAGTGCACCCTCAGCAAGCTTGAGGACAACACCAAGCTGAGTGATGCAGTTGATACATTGGAGGAAAGGGAAGCCATCCAGAGGAACCTGGGCATGCTGGAGAAGTGGGCCCGTGTTAACCTAGTGAAGTTCAATAAGAACAAGTGCAAGGCGTCACATTTGGGCCGGGACAATCCCAGGTATTTATATGGGCTGGAAGAAGAACTCCTGGAGAGCAGCCCTGCAGAGAAGGACTTGGTCTTGGTGGACAAGAAGCTGGACGTGAGTCAGCACTGTGTGCTTGCACCCTGGAAGGCCAGCTATATCTTGGGCTGCATTAAAAAAAGGGGTGGCCAGCAGGAAGAGGGAGGTGATTGTCCCCCTCTGCTCAGCTCTTGCGAGGCCCCATCTGGAGTACTGCATCCAGGCCTGGGCAACCCAGCACAAGAAAGACACAGAGCTCTTGGAACGGGTCGAGAGGAGGACCACTAGGATGATCAGAGGTCTGGAGTACCTCTCCTATGAGGAAAGGTTGAGGCAGCTGGGCTTGTTTAGCTTGGAGAGAAGAAGATTCTGGGGAGACCTCATTGTGGCTTTCCAATACTTGAAGGGAGCATATAAGCAGGAGGAGGAAAGAGTTTGCATGGGTTAATAGAGATAGGACAAGGAGGAATGGTTTTAAACTAAGACACAGGAGATTCAGATTAGATGTTAGGAGGAATTTTTTCACTCAGAAGCTGGTGATGCACTGGAACAGATTGCCCAGAGAGGTTGTAGATGACCCCATCCCTGGAAGCATTCAAGGCAATACATAAGGGGCTTTTCAACCCAGGCCTTTCTATGATTATATGATCCATTTTTGTGGGGCTTTTCTTCAGCCCTTCATCTCACAGTCTATATAATTTCCAGGGATGACCCGGCAGAATTTAGTAATTGCTTTTGTTAAATGTAATGTGGTTGAGGATTGCCCAGCCCTCTTCATTTCTCAAGATTGCTCTACAAGGCCCCTCTATCCTCAAGAGAGTCAACAGCTCCTTCCAGTTCAGTGTTCTATGAAAACTTACTTAATATACCTTCAAGTCATGTATTTGAATCATTGATGAAAATATCAAAGAGAGCTGGCAGTAAAATGGAGCCCTGTAGAAATTGTGTAGTTAAAAATAAGTACTTACAGGTCATTTGCTAATTTTATCAAATCACATAGACCTGCAGAGTGTGCAAAAATTCCCCTTCACTGCTTGCTTTGGGAAGATCCACTTCATTTCATTTACCTGAGAACTGAGAACAGGGGTTTATTCTCAACAAAATAAATAGAAAATATTTTCTAGTCTTAATCTTTCATGTGCAAGGAAGAAGGTGTACCCTTCTCCATTCTTCTGGTGCTCACCATTGCATTTTATCCTCCCAGCTTAGAATCATAAATCTAACAAGGCAGTCGCCCTTAGGACTTCACTGAATAGAGGGGTTTCTTATCTCATCCATTTGCAAATCCAAGAGATAATCATATGCTGTGACTCCCTTCCCTGGGAGGGAGACATCATCATCTTTTTAACACATTACCTTTTTAACACATTGCCATTTCTGGCCTGTGATGATTTTCAGTTTTTAAATGACAAAAACAGCTTACCAAGTTTACTACTCCAGTGTTTACTTCTTGCTTTATCTGAACAAAGTCAGACCTGAACTGAATACTTCCAGAAAGTGTAATGAATGGATGTTCTCTTGAAAAGCTTGTAAAACTTAAACCTTTCTGTGACACAGAAAGTGGATACTTTTTTGTGTGTGTGTGCGTGTGATATTCTTATTTAAAGGAAAGAAACTGCATTTTAGAATATCCTGTCTGGGGATACTGATTTTTTAATAACATTTAAGACACTCAGTTATGTCTCTGAATGAAAGAACAGCATATGTACTTTGGTTAACATGTTCTTATCCTTTCCTATAATTAAATTCAGAAACATAATTTCAAAATGTTTGTTTATTTTTTACCATGTGCTGTTCATTAAAGGGTAGTTGTGTGGCTATTGCAGTAGGCTGCTGGTAAATGAATGATGCTGAGTGAAAGATGAGTGCAAGTTTTGCTTATGAGCGCAATAAAAATAAAGATAGTAGTACTTGTTCCTCAGACAGTAGGGTTTGAATATAATCATACTTTTACCTTCACATTGGTAAAACAGCCTTTGTTACAATGCTGAATTTAGAATATAGGAAAGGGCAACTAACAGGTCAGTCTGCAATTTCTGTATCTTTTGTATAGTTGAGTATGTAACATTCCAGTTGGAAAATTATAACTAAGGAGCATTTGTCTCCAGCCTTTCTGTAAGTGTACAGACCTAGAGAGAAATGCACTAAGTAGTGACATTTCTCTTCATTATGTAACCACTTCTTAAAATGCATCTGAGTTTGAATGAGATGAACCTCTGGTGAACTATGTACCTGTATGTAGGTAGAACAATTTTGAACTACTTATTCCAAGGACAGCAGTTTGTTTAGCAAAACTGTGTTATCTGCTATTGATAACTATACTCCATCTCTGAGTTTATCACTTTTATGATCACATGAATTTCTAAAGTGCTATGGAAAACAGTGTCTGCTCACTCCCTTTTTCATTTCCTTTACCTTCTTGCGATATAAGCAAGGATGATCTGATTCTCACATTGTTGAAATGATGAGTGGATCCAAATTCCTTTCAGATTTCCAGAAATAATGAACAACAAATATTTAGCTTGACATCAGAACTGAAGCATCAAGTAATAAAATAAATAGCTTTCTTATCATTTTATTTCCCTCTTGAATCTAGTTTGTCTGGATGACCCAGTGACCCATATTAACCACTCTAACAAAATATTTTCCTTGCCTTTTTATCATTTTGTTTTTCATATTTCATTTTGAAATCTGCTTTGGTAGGGTCAGCTCACATACTTTTTTTCTTGCTATTTGGTAGTTCCCAGCAGGTGGAAGGAAGGCCTTAATTTATGTTGAGAATCAGCTAAGTTGTCTATAAATGAGGTAGAAAAAATATTGATACATATACTTTAAAAATATAGGTTTGAAATGGTCGTTTGAAATATTCCAATTAAAAATTATCTATGTCAAGGAGATTATATGTTTTCTCTCATGTTATTAAATAGAAATCTCATTTTTTACTTTACTTACAAAAAAATTGACCAGTTGTTCAACGTTAACTTTTCCTAATACATATAGGCAGGTCATTATTTTCTTGTTTTCTTTATTGTTTCAAGAGTAGTTATCTACCACAGAAAAGAAAATGAGCACCTATCCAAGTTTTGCTAAATTATACTTCACATACAGTCAAGAATGCTGTATTTTGATTTTGGAGACTTAGTGTAGTTTGTTAACCTTCCAGACCAACATGTAACATGATGATAGGCACAGATATATTTGTATGATCTGAAATCCACACAAACCTTCAGAGTAATTTTCTCCTTCCACGGTAGCTCTTAAGTATTCTTGGACAAATATTAAGCAACATTTAAAAGAACATATATGCGTACAATTCCTTACTGAATTCTCACCTTACTGCATCAGTCTCAAACTCTATTAGCCTCTTCTTTTTCCTTAGTTTACATTTATTTGCAGAAGACAGAATATAGTTGTTTGATAATATAGTTTATTAAACTACACTATGTATAGTTAACAAAATCAGATAGTGTATTCAGTAGCTTAAACATAAAAAATAAATATTTTTAGCTATGTATATATTTTTTAATACTTTCAGTGTGCTTTCTCTTAAATTTCTTTATTGAGGAGTAACTGCATTGAAATTAATGATTGATCTTTTGAATGCTATTTTTGCATATGTGCTACATGATAAAAGGACAGTTTCCTCAAGAAGGACAAGTTAAAATGGACAAAATATTAAAAGAAATAAAAGAGAACTAATTCTAAATGGTACTTGACAAAATCAAAGAAAAGAATGGGAACAAAAATGTTGTAATATCAGTAGAAAGAATGTTTTGTTATTACTGCTCTTTATTTTAATGCTATTATTTCATACGAGCTACCTCCAAGAAACCATTTTACCAACTCTCCTCTCCCCAAAATACAACTCAAGCTCTACTGAATTATTTGTTAAAAATCTCAAAGATTACACAAATATGTAAAGATTTTCTCAAAGACAAAAACTAAGTGCTCTGCAACCAGAACCTCCCTAAATTGTATCAAAACTCAGTTTATATTCCCACAGATGTCTAACAAGCTGTGTGTATGGTCTTGGATTATAGACTGGGAAAAATCAATAGCTTGCTGTCTCAAAGGCACCAATATAGATTATGAATCACAGCCAGGAAGTTGTCAGTGATCTCAGCTGCCAACAGTGCTTCAGTAAAGATATTTGCTAGCTCGTACTTTTTTAACGGAGAACTTTCATACATGAAATTGAACAGTCACTTTTTGACTCAATAAATAAATAATAAATAAAAAGGAGAGACCGTTAAGCAAAAAATGCTGCATTCCCAGAAGTAAGAAGCATCCAATTTTGTGTAGGTTATGACTTCTTACCAGAAAGTTTTCATTTATTTATGCATTTATTTGTTTATTCTTGTGAATTCTTTATTTTGGTAGTACAGTAGAAATTATGAGTCATGGTTTAAACCACTGATTGAGCAGCTGGTGGGAAGGCAGGACCAATCCAGGGGAGTTTCGGTGCATGCAAGCAATGCACCTGAGCCTGAGTGACTCGAACCTTCCCAGACCTCATTTAAGGGTTGGCAGGAATAGTAAAAGCATTTTGTCTGAAAGTCTTTGCCTATGTGAGGGACTGTTTGGGCCTTCCTGAGGTAATTTTATTATTTTTATTATTATTTTTTGCTTTCTTCCTTTTTTCTGTACCTATTGATGTTACATCTAAGCAGATTATATTTTACTATAGTTCAAGCTCTTGTTCTGTCTTCTTATGACAGGCTGTTACTCTGTTGATTGTTCTTTTTTTCCTCAAGAAGAAGAGGTATCTATATTCCACATTTTTCCTGTTTCTTCCAAAACTAGTTTGTGATGTATTTATTTTATACTGTCATAGAAAGCCATAAAAAAGAACTGGGAGGAGTTCACTGAAGGAAAACAATGTCAGTTTTTTTATTCATTATTCTTTGAGAGTGATACTGCAATATGGAAATGTGCAAGGTCACTTCAAGGAATAGAGGGTGTTTTAATGTGAGATAACCTCTTGCACTGAAGCTACACAAACTGTCCATTAAATGTCACACCTGCTGGTATTTTTCATAGTACCACTTTTAGCAAAATTACGAAAACAATAAATTGAGAGGATTTCCCCCTGCCCCCCCCCCCATACACACACTTTCCCCAAACCATTTCATTTAAGTAATATATGGAAAAGGAATTAACTCCTTTCTTATACTAAAATTGTATTTTGAGATACTTCAAAACCTACTGTTAGGTATTTAGTATACATTCTTTCAATGCTTTCCATTGATGGTTTCTGCTCTTTAACTGAGACTGCAAGTGCCAAGTCTTCAACAGAATAAAAAAACTATGCCTGTAATTCAGAAGCACCTAGTATATTTTTTTGCTGTGTTGGAGTGCTGTTTTCAGAGAAGGCTCTGAGATCTGTTAGACTGTAATGGCTGTAAGAGCTTGAACATATCCATGAATCAATTACACAAAGATAAAACAGGTTAAGAGGTATTAGTTGTAGTAGTGTAATCTACAAGGGAGATGACATCAAACTTAAAAAAAGTGATTACATTTAGATCAAAATTTTCCTGTGTTTTCTTATTTGGAGATAGTATGGAGCTGGAGTGATGAATAACAGAGCAGCAATTACTCGAATGTTCCATATCCCTATCCTTATTTTTTCTTGCACAGCATCTCATATTTGAGCATCTTCTGCGGTGTTGTGGGATAGGACTTTGAAGATTTGAGGGAAAAGACAATGAAGAACACTTGAGTCTGGGTGCTCTACTTATTCCCTGCTACGTTGGCTGAATTCACGTTGAACGCTTTTGTAGCAACACTAATGCCCTGAGGACTTTGTGGTTGATGTTATGTATTGTAAGGTGACACACTGACAACATTGATTTCCAGAGTAAGGTTGTCAATGGGAAGTAAGAAACCATTGAAGAGACTGGCCTTGTATGTGATTGATCCAGATGTAAGAGAGACGTTGCAGGAATATTGGCACTGTGGTTAACTGGTTTCCCTAGAACTGCTTCTATGATAATTTCAACACATATTCAACTCCAAGTACAAATAGAACAAAACACAAAATAGAATTTTCGGCTACCTTTTTGAAAAAGACATGCAAAAGTGATGTTAAAAACTGGATGTATCTGCATAATTTGTGCATTACAGAAGTTGCAAGCAAAAGAGAGCAAATAATTGTTATACAAATGAGCAATTTTTTATAAAGACTTTTTTTTTGTGTGTGTGTGTGTGTGAGCAACTTTCTTCAGTCTGTGACCATCTTACTTTATCAACTACTTCATTTGAGGACTGACTTCATCAGCTTCTGTATGTTTCCACTGACCAGAACTATAACAGCCAAAATCATTCTAATTAAAACTTAGTTCTGTTACCTAATAAACTCTGTTGGAATATGAGCAAATTCCGCCTCTTACTTTAGGACCTTTATTTATTTATTTATTTATTTATTTTTGTCACAGAAATGCATTTTTTGGATTCCCCATACTTTCTCATTTAAGTCAAATTAATTTAACAAATTAGTTTAACTAGCAGATTATTCTGAAAGCACTGTGGGGAAAAATCGAATGTGATGAAAACTTAATTCAGCATTTCTTGAAGGAAGTAAAGTTCTATTACAATAAATTGGCGAGTAAATTCTTGAGGGTTGCATAAGGAAATCAGAGTCAAATATAACCTCTAGAGGATCAGGAAGAAGCAACAAACAAACAAAGGGGGATTGCTGCATGAATTCTCTGTGATTCCTAGGCCTTTAACTTTTCAGTCTGTCATTACAATTACTCCTTATGGAAGATATTTTTTTCACTGAAAGGCATTCAGTTGAACACGATTGTTTTGTTGGGACAATAAGTCTTGCAATTAGTAACTACAAAGCTCTTTTGCTATGTAATAGCATGGTTTTCAAATTCATTGTTGAATCAGAGCTGGTTAATGATGAAAAGTCATCAATGATTATGCAGTTGGGTAGAATTGCTTTTGG
Source organism: Odontophorus gujanensis (assembly GCA_013399175.1). Lineage (NCBI taxonomy): Eukaryota > Metazoa > Chordata > Aves > Galliformes > Odontophoridae > Odontophorus > Odontophorus gujanensis. The sequence goes on along the minus strand of VXAB01009840.1, from coordinate 21,188 downwards.
GAGAAGCTAGCAGTCCACACAGCCACCGTGGTCATCAGTTTTCTCCCTTGATCACTGCAGAACTGCTCACTAGACTTGGGACAGTACAAGACAACTCATACTCAAGAGCAAAGTACTAAGCTGAAGTGCTACATCCTTGACTCTGTTCTTCTCAAGTTTCTGTATCTAAGTATGTTATGATTATTTTGGATAAGCCTATACCTCTTGGTCTCGATAATATAACATTTTCTTTTAAGACTCAGCTTCAACTTGAAGGAGCAGAGTGAATGGTAAAATGATAGTCAGAGTTGGCATGAGTATGTGAATGTTTTCAAACTAATTGCTATCAGATGTGTTCCAGTAAGAGGCTTAATTTTTACTATATTCAGCAACTCGTTGGTAATATATTCTGTATTTTAGATGCACATTTTGCAAAATAAAAAACTTGAATAAATATTTTTGCAGCCAATTGTTCTCTCTTCTTATATTGTCTGCATTCAATATTTTTATGATTTCTCCAAACTCTTTCAAAGGCTCTCAGCCAAGGGAGATGTTAAACATCTAAATTTGTGACATAAACACATCATTTATTTTCTTCATATTTAGATATTTATATTTCAGAGTACTGAAGTTGAAACATTTAATCATTGTGCTAAGTAGAAAATATACTTAAGGAGCATATGACCTAAAGACCTGATGTTGGCAAAGTAGATAAACACATTGAATACACACAAAATGTTTCTAGAATCTCTGAATTGTTGTTTTTTTTTCTTGTTGTTTGTTTTTAAATGCAGTATTTTTATGCATATTACATAAATTAAAGAAGAATGAATACTACACAGGGGATGAGTATAAAAAGATTGTAAGTTCATGAATTTATCTTCTTACAATGTAAGAAACTCATTCTGCATCTCATGATGATAGATTGGCCATCCATTTAAATTAAATTGTGACATAAAGACTAGATAACACTTTTAAGTGATAATCACGGAATTGTAGGTGTTGGAAGGGACCTCTAGAAATCAAGTCCAACCCCTCTGCAAAACAGGCTCCCTACAGCAGGCTGCATGGGTAAGCATTCAGTCAGTTCTTTAATATCTCCAGAGGAGAATCCACAACTGGGCAGCTTGTTCCAGTGCTCTGTCACCCTCATTATGAACAAATTCCTTCGCATAATGGTGTGGAATTTCCTATGCCCAAGTTCATGGCTGTTTTCCCTTGTCCTGCCCCCACAGACTGCTTTGTCTTCCACACTTAAGGTATTTATAAACATTAATAAGATCACCTCTGAGTCTTTTCTCAGGGCTGAACAGACCCAGATTACCCAGCCTTTCCTCATAAAGGAGATGCTCTAGGCCCTTTATTATCTTTGTGGATCTCCACTGGACTCTTTCTAGGAGATCCCTGTCTTTTTTGTACCAGGGATCCTGCAACTGGACAAGATGCTCCAGGTGAGGCTACACCAGGGTAGAGTGGAGGGGAAGGAGCACCTCCCTCGACCTGCTGCCCATGCTGTTTTTAATGCACCCCAGGATACAGTTGGTCATCTTGGCCACAAGGGCAAACTCATAGCCAACTTCTCATCTTCCAGAACCCCAGGTCCTTCTCAAGAGAACAATATTGTTTAATGTAATATTTAGTTCAAATTGAAATTAAGGATCTAATTCAATAATGTCTGTGCGAAAATGTGTTGATATGTAAAATTGTATGTGTCAAAAGAAAATCCTACTTCACATTGTCCAGGTTGATATGAATCAGTACTTTCCAAAACTGATTTTTTGTCTGAAAGAAAGTAATGTTACTAGTATCTTGTTTTTCCATCTGTCTAGACATTTTCTACATTTTAATTTTGCTTCTCATCATTTAAAATCTCAATATAAAAATATTGAAACAATTTCATCCAGAAATAGCTAGAAGATAATTTCACACAATTTTTTAGAAGTATATGATAGATAGAATAGGCATAAATGTATCTTTAGTAAATTTCTCCCAGTTGCTGGTAGGACTGATGGGAATGAAAAAAGTGGGTATGATACTTACTCCATAAAGAAGTTTCACAGAAATCTTTATATCTAACTTATGTAATATAAGATAGTGTTATTTTCTTTGCAACTTGTATCGCAGCAAATTTCAAGAGATTAAGAGGTCACATGTAGCTTTGAAAGGCTGTCCTCCTTCATCAATAGCTCAGATGTAGCTCAGTATCTGACCCTTTACTTTTTTTCCCCTCAAGTGCTCCATACAGTATTTTTGTAGCTTTCCTACTTAAAGAAAAAGACCTGGTCTTACAACATCACAATAGGAATGAAGAGTGTGAGAAGGAGACTTTAGAAAAGTCAAATCTTAAGAAGTAGACTTCCTATATTTTTTTTTCTTTGTCACAATAGTAGTACTAATAAAAATGAAAACAAAAATAAAAAAATACATGATGGGCAATTTTGATTAGTATTTTATGAAGTGTTCTATGACTTGACTGCATTGCTTCCAATTGTTGTCATAACATTTTTCTTCACTGGGCTATTTCTAAGCTAATGGACAAGAAACCACATCCTGAATTCCTATAACTAAAACAGAACTACAAAAAAAAAAACAAAACAAAACAAAAAAAANAAAAAAAAAAAAAAAAAAAAAAAAAAAAAAAAAAAAAAAAACCACCCAAACAAAAAAAAAAAAAAAAAAAAGAAAAAAACAACCCTAAAAGATATATTTCTCTCTTAGGAATAGCTTCTCATGCTTGTCATACTTCTAAATGGTTGTGCAGCTATGAAAAATATGCCATTAGAGAACCAAGAAAACTAAGTAAGAAAGTAGTCATCAGAACATATTTGTGACCTTTTTATAATCTCCTCAGAAGACTGTACCTATTTACGGAAAATTAACAGTATTCATTAACTTAACAAAATCAAAACTATTCCTTTTGAAGAAAACCTCCAAGAAAGGAATAGGTCAGTATAAATCAAGGATACCTTATTATCTTTAGTTGAAGTTGTTACCATCTTAAAAATGGAAAGGTGAAAGAGTATTAAAAACATTATCCTGGATTGCTTAAAAACAAATGAAAACCTAATAAAATATACTTCAGTTTGATCTCAGCTGCTGTGTAACTAAACTCACAAAGAATTTTTTTCATAACGTACAATTTATTTAGGATTATTGACCCTTCGATTTTTTTCAAAGATATACTTTTCATCTAGATGCATCCATTTTTTAGAAGTCCAGGTAATCTGAGGTTTTCTTCTTTATCCTTCCTTTAGCTGCTTTCTGAAGCCTTTTTCTTGTGTATTCTGTGGTGTAGTCTAGAACAACACCTTCTATTGTTCAGTAAAACACGTAACATTAAAAGTGTGAGAGCTTCTGCCAGTATAGTAGATTCAAATTCTGTAAGTAGGAATAAAATAATTATATGTGAAAAGCCTAAAGCTTCTGCGAATATAAATTTTGAAGGTAATTCTTTCAGCTTCTTCTTAGAAATATTTCAGACAATGACTTTTTAAACAGATTTCAAATTAATCACCCTATACATTTGTAAAGGAGATCTGATCTCGCTAAGATAACTGATAAACTTTTATTAAAATAAGAACAAATTCAGCAGTTTAGTATGTTGTGCATGATTTCATTAGCTCTAACTGTTTATTTGGAGTCAAAATAATGAAAGTGAGTGACTCTTGAACTCACATGACATGTTGCCCTACAAAATCTGTTTCTTCAAAATCTGGAATTGTGTGCAGGACAATATGGCTAGAAAAACATTGTATGCCCTTAGAAGTTTACAAGCTATCTCCTGACTTTTGACAATTAATTTTTTGTATGAAGATGCAATATAATTAAATAAAATATGGATATTTGTGACTTCAAATACTCAAAGGTTTCCAGTTCAAGCTCAAGAAGATAGATAGATAAAGTTTTGTTGTTTTTCTTTGGGTTAGCTGAAGAATCCTCTGTCCATTGCAATCCAGTTCTAGTAGAATTCAACATTTTAAAACAATGTTTTCAAGCATGTTTTCTCCTGATTGTTCCTGCCTACTCACATCTCAGCATGCTCTCAAATAGCACAACTGTTTCGGATAAAATCCAACTGCAACATTACAGAAAGTATCTAGCAAATTTCCACACCAGTCCATGGTACTAACAGAACTTTGAATTTAAAAGAAAATTCTCTGAAATGTAAGAAATATAAAAACCATTCCTTGCAACAACTGTTTCATTTTCCCATTAGGAGATACTTTCATCTTGAGCTGATATATTTGATAATGTAAGCATAACCTACTAGAGAGTTTCTGCAATCTTTAAGGACAAAAAGTTCTCAATTCAGAAAGACCAAAAGATAGAAATGTTTTGTATTGATTGTCCACATATTCTTTTTTTAATCGGTATAGTAAAAAGGTAATCCTCTAGTAGGAAAATTTTAGGTTGGGCGCAGGACAAAAAAAGTGGGATTTCCTTTACTCATTTGAAATTATGTTGTGCATTGTAATAAAAATTGCATTCAATTATAGAGGGAGAAAAAAACCCACTCAATTTCTCCTGACAGTAGTACTCAAACTTAAACTGGGCAGTTTGTGCCCTGGAATTAGGATAATTTCTTAGGATGTTAATGAAAACAAGTTCTAAAGCAAAGACATCATACATTCTTCAGTCTTTGCATGATGAACAGATGATTTTTTCTTGTACAAAAGTTTGTAGAAAAGCCCTAAGTATCATGTCAATGAGCTAATAATCCTAAGAATATTAAAAGTAAACAAACAGAGTTATAAGGAAAAAGAAAGAAATGAAGCAGATTACTTTCTGTAAGATTACAAAGGGTGGTACCTTGTAAAATTTGAATAAGCAGTTCTGGTATGCATATAATGACTGCAAGGCAATGAATTTTATTTTCCCTTTTGCTAAAGATAAATTCATCACTAAAGGAAAGTCATCAGAGATGAGCTGGAGAGAAGGAATGCCATCCAGAGGGCTGAAGCACCTCTTCTATAAAGACAGCACCAAAATGTTGGAGGAGCCTGCAGAAGAGAAGGCCTTAGGGGCCTAATTAGATGCCCTGTAGGGGCCTAATTAGAGGCCCTTTAGAGGCCATCTAAAGTGGGCCAATAGGAAAGATGAGGAGGGACTCTTCATCGGGGAGTGCAGTAATGGGACAAGGAGTGATGGCTTTAAACTAAACAAGGGTAGATTTAGATTGGATGTTAGGAAGAAGTTATTTACTGTGAGAGAGGTGAGGCACTGGAACAGGCTGCCCAGAGAAGCTGTGGATGACCCATCCCTGGATGTGTTCAAGGACAAGTTAGATGGGCTTGTTCCTGCCCATGGTAGAGGGGTTGGAACTAAACAGTCTTTGAGGTCCCTTCCACCCCAAACCATTCTATGATGCTGTGATTCTATGAAATTCATTACATTAGCTTAACTTCTAAGGCTGAAGTTATGAGTAACTCAGGTTGGATTATCTCAGAAAATTTCAAGTTAGGTCATATCTATAACATAATCTCTCCATTGTTCCATGTAGGTTTATCTTGGATGATAAAGGGTGAGATTAGCATAGGGTTTCATGAGCTCACCTCACTGTTCGAACTGTTCACACTGAACTTACCTCGAGTTAAACTCAAGAAAATGGAAATAAAAAAATAGCTGCACAAAGTGACCTCAGGAGCAGCACAAGTATCTCAGCAGAAAGGAAGATAATGTCAGACTCTTTACCGTTGTGCATACTTGAAAGATAAGGGTCAACCAGAATAAAAGGAAATTGAAAAGCTCAGAGTGGACATAAGGAAAACTTTTTCATAGTGAGGAAATGCAGTGAAATTGATTTGGGCAGTCTCCATCACTGAAGATTTATGTCCAACTAGAAAAGTCCTGAGCAACCTATTTGATCTAGTAACTGACCCTGCTTTGAACAAAAGGGTGGGCTAGAAACTACTGAGGTCCCTTTCAACCTGAATTATCCTGTAAACCTATATATATCATATATCCTATGAACTTATCGTATATTGTTGTCTTTAAAATAGCTAAATCCCTAATGATTTACTAGTTCTATCATTTCAGCAGTGCTTGCTATTCAATCTGTCCTCCTCACTTCAATAACCCGACAAGATCCAACTTAAATAAACACTTAACTTAGGCTAGAGGTTTTTGTGGGTGCATTAACTTCACCATACATCCTGAAATGCCATTCCTATACATCAGTCAGAGCTATTAGGTATATACTTATTTTAATGCATGTGAGTGCTTTCATACAGGAAGAGCAACCTTATTAATACAAAATTAAATATTATTATAAGATTTCACAGACTATAGTCTAACAGCATACAAAGACTGAAACAATGAGAAGAACTATGTCTTAAGAGTTTTTTCATTGTTTTTAATATTTTTTTTCTTGATTTCTGTAAGTGATTTCTGTTAGCCTATTTGTCATATTTTAAACACTCATACCATTTTAACTCATCAGAATATTTTATAAGCCATTGCAATTATTATTAAATTTATTATATTTTAATATTTCTAATATTTTAATGTCGTGTTACTCAATGTGCAATAAGCAAATTAGTATGCCACACATGGTCTCTGTCTTACCTTTGCTGAGTTTTAGAGGACACTGACTTTCTGCAATTTTCTTTGACACCAATTCAAAAGATTGTAGAGTAAAGGCATCAGGAATATCAGGAATAGAAGAACTATAGAATAATGTATTAAGTTCAGTTGCTTAACAGAAGAAAGCATATCCTGTGTTTTTCAAATGAAAATGTTCCAAAGGGAACAAATAAAAAAGGACTCAAAATATTATGTTATGGATATAGCTAACAAGTTTCAAATTTTCAAACACCCTATTTGCTATTATTATAATTGTACTGCAAATATTAATAAAAAATACAGAAAAAATGTTTCATTTGTTTGATTAATTTAAGGCGAATGTAGCTCCCTTGACTTCAATAAAGTTTTATCTCTTTACATCATTTGAAGATTTGGCTCTTGATATAAAATAATAAGACTATTCAGAAAAACAATACTATTTAAAACAGGCACTTACACATTGAAGGTAATAAAGGAATAAAGTGCAGTTATAAAATTAGAAATACAGACTCCTCCAAAATTATCTGTTATGCAGCAACCCCCTTTTGTTCTTAATTTCAATGCCTCATACTCTGTATCCTATAACAGCGACTGAGATTGACATGGCTTTCTATTAATATCCCAAAGTGAATCATTCATATATGACATACAGCCTTTCTCAAAAGGAGGCCTTTTGCTTTTCTATAAATTTCTCATTGTTTTTGACCAGGGAGACAGTGTGATAACAATAAAATGGCAGTTGTTACTGAGTTATCCATTATGAATTGATCAGTTTCTTCAAACACTTTAAAAATTGAGAGTAATATCAGATCCATTAGTATGAGATTTTTCAGAAAGAAGCAAGATTTGATATGCCAGGTTACATTACTTGATATGTAACAATGTCTCTTTAAACATTTGTGTACTGATTAAACATTTGTGTATCTGCATTATATTAATTATCTTTTATTTATTTATTTATTTATTTGGAATTGGCTGTATTTCCAAAATAATTCAGATGGTACATTCTTAGGTGTACTTCGAGGTGTGAGACAGTTACCTCTGAAACTACTTGAAGTGCACATCATGTCCAATGCAACTTTCTATTAGTAACTAGGAAAGGAAGCAGATGGAAAATGGGATAAAATGCATCTTGGGTTCACCAAAGGCAGATCATGCCNACTTCAATAAAGTTTTATCTCTTTACATCATTTGAAGATTTGGCTCTTGATATAAAATAATAAGACTATTCAGAAAAACAATACTATTTAAAACAGGCACTTACACATTGAAGGTAATAAAGGAATAAAGTGCAGTTATAAAATTAGAAATACAGACTCCTCCAAAATTATCTGTTATGCAGCAACCCCCTTTTGTTCTTAATTTCAATGCCTCATACTCTGTATCCTATAACAGCGACTGAGATTGACATGGCTTTCTATTAATATCCCAAAGTGAATCATTCATATATGACATACAGCCTTTCTCAAAAGGAGGCCTTTTGCTTTTCTATAAATTTCTCATTGTTTTTGACCAGGGAGACAGTGTGATAACAATAAAATGGCAGTTGTTACTGAGTTATCCATTATGAATTGATCAGTTTCTTCAAACACTTTAAAAATTGAGAGTAATATCAGATCCATTAGTATGAGATTTTTCAGAAAGAAGCAAGATTTGATATGCCAGGTTACATTACTTGATATGTAACAATGTCTCTTTAAACATTTGTGTACTGATTAAACATTTGTGTATCTGCATTATATTAATTATCTTTTATTTATTTATTTATTTATTTGGAATTGGCTGTATTTCCAAAATAATTCAGATGGTACATTCTTAGGTGTACTTCGAGGTGTGAGACAGTTACCTCTGAAACTACTTGAAGTGCACATCATGTCCAATGCAACTTTCTATTAGTAACGAGGAAAGGAAGCAGATGGAAAATGGGATAAAATGCATCTTGGGTTCACCAAAGGCAGATCATGCCAGACTAACCCAATAGCTTTCTTGATAAGATAGCTGATTCTTCAGACAAGGGAAATGCAGTAGATCTAATCTGTCATGATTTCAGAATAGCTTTTGGTACAGTGCCACTTTCAAAATTGTTGAGATTAAGGATGGGAATTAGTATAGGAGTTGTAACATGGAGATAGCTGGATAGAAAACAAGCAAATAGAAGATTATCTGTTCTAAAAGGAAAGGTATTATGCTGAAAGGAATTCTCAAAATTTATTTCTGAGGAAAATATTTCATTGATGGTCATGATGCAAAAAGTTCTGAGAACATTTATTCAGATTCTCAACCTAATCAGCAAACAAATAAGACTGGCAATGCCTTATGTGCCTTTGAAGTACTGTTAGGTGTTTCAATTTTTCAGTACAGACACAAAATAATCAGAGAGCACAGGTCTTTCTAGGAGAACAAAGAATTAAATTAGAAGTTACAAGTATTTTCATATTCAACATTTCATAATTTAGGCTTCTGGTCTGTTGTACATATATAATGATCCTGCCATCATAACCATCTTTGGTAGCAGCTTCTGGACGTTTACTACTTGGTACACAAAGAATGCTCCTTTATTTTCTATCTGCTCAGAGTTATCTTCTAATTTTCATTTAATGCAATCCATAGTATTCTGGGGTTTTGTAAATATCAGTTACACATGTGACTTACTCTTTTGGGATTTTGAAAATATGTTTAAAGCTAGATATGTGCACAAGTTCTGTGCAGTTTTAAAAATCAATTTTTTTCTGAAATAAACATTTCACTGTTTTTGATTCCAGATATTTCCTTGATTTATGACTACAAGCTGTTTTAAACAAGGACAAAAAAACCACACTCCACCCTCCCCCTACAAAAAAAAAAAAAAAAGACAAAAAGACAAGCACAAAAATTTCTACAATTGTCATTCTGCAGTAAAATTGCTCACAGAAAGTTCATAAATATCTATTTCTACTAACAAATCCTTTTCCAGTAGAAACAAAACAATTCTCTACCCTTTAGCCCAGGAAGTGACAGTTGAACATTTTGGCCAGGATTTAAGCGTAAGGGACTCATTAAAACACTGTAATGCAATAACCAAAAAGTACCCCCAATAAAAATGTGGAGTGTCAGGTAGCTTCCATGTAATGATTTAGTGTACATGGTCTCACTTATAAAGAAATGATGTCTCTCACATATCTTCAGAAACAAAAAAAACTACATTTGGGTACCAAGAACTGTGTTAGAGAATGACCTATCCTCTCATAATAGCAGGAGGTCTCTTCACGGGAAGTTGACAGGACTGTAAACAGAAGTGTCAATTAACTCTTTCTTTTAAAATGTGTCTTCATTCCACTTGGATTTCTTTTTAATGTATTTCAGGAACATCGAGCTTGCTTCATATTCTCATTCCACTTTCTTATTACAATACATTGATTATTACACAGATTCATTTTTTACGCGACAAATGAAAATGACACATCAGTATTGTTTGCAGAGATATTTGTAACTGTGCAAAGATATAGATTGATTCTTTTTACTTTTATTGTATCTTTATGGAATAGTAAGTTGATTATGAGATCATAATTGCCAGCTTCCATCTCTATGACTAAATTCCCAATGTAATCATAGATAAATACTAGCTTAATAGACCCAAACAAGTCAAGCCTCTCCTATGCATAATGCTACTACTGCCATTCCACAGTGTCCCACTACTTGTTATCATAACAATTGCTATTGATTTATTGAGCTTTCTTGTAGCCAATGGTTAGACTTCTAAACCATGACAACAAAAACTGTGTACACCCACACTAGAACAGAAAGGCAAGTTACTGAAATGATAATCTAAATAACCAATTTAACATTTTCCTTAGAATGTATACATTTTCTTCAGTGTATACTAATCTACTGCAGTACTTACCAGTGTTTAAAATGCAGTCTCAGCATTTCTCATGTCTTTGCTGTAAAATGATTTCTACAATTTCTTTTTCAATGACTCACAAATTATTTAGTGTTATAACTGAGGACAATTTAATAAAGAAATTTAATAATTCCTTTGAGCACTTAAACATGTTTAAAACCTATATCTGTAAATATGAAGTACAATATTTTTTTTTTCATTTTTAAATTTCTTTTTCAAATTTCAGAGATGAAAAAGTCATTTCTAGTCAGTTATTTTAGAAGATAAAAACTTTTATCAGGAGCCTTTCCACTTCCATTTAAGGCAATGTTTATTGTCTTTATATAGTGCTTCAGGTGTGTCACACATTTTGCAAAGATCTGGAAAGACAAAGACCTTGTTCACAAAATTTTACCATCTTTCAGGTTAGATCAAGAAATCAGGGCACTGAAAAGGAAACGAATGAAATATTGTATGTTTACAGCACAAAGATAACAAGGACAACATAAAATGACAATACTGTTAGCATTTTATATGTAGGAATATTTTCTCAGTACCAAATTATCTATATTTGTCCGTATTTTGATAGATGCATGTCTAGATTTGGAATACTACAAACCAGGGAGAGTCAGGTACACTTTAGTGGTGACTATGAATATTGTAAGAGGAACCATGAAACATGAAATAACTTGCAAGTCTAACTCCTCTTACTATAAAGGAGGTTATATTGCTTACATGCTTAGCAGAAGACATTGATAGGATGCACACAAAAAATAAACTCATTTAAAATGATTAGAAGATGTTCTCCCATCCTCATGGTTACTGAGACAAGATAGAGAAGTTTGGAACAATATCTGCTCTATTTTTTTAAAATATTTCATATAACTGCAATTTGCTGATAATATGGTTAACATCACACAATGTAGCAATGAAATGATGTCATGTCAATCTGGTACAAAACTCAGCAGCTGTTCTATTTCAGAGTTTCCAGCAATCTCAGATGTCCATTTAAAGCATATTTAAGAAAGGGTAAAAACTGATGCACAGCATCTATAAGGGAGAGAGGAGTCGGATAATTGTGAGAGAAATGACCCTAAAGACACAGAGGTCAGTAAAAGAGTGGGAAGAGATGCTAGAGTTGAGATTCCTCTGCAGCCTCTGAAGACCATGGTTCAGCATGATGCAGCACCTAGCATCCCAATGTGGACTATGTTGGAGCAGATACACACACTGCAGGTGGATGTGCCCTGGAGGAAGATGCAGCCCACGCAGGAGCAGCCTACTGAGGAGGCCCTGCATCCTGGGGAAAGGACTCCATGCAGGAGAAGGAGATCTAGCAGGAGCTGCAGCGTGTGAGGACTATGCTGGAGCACACCATTCCTGAAAGACTGCACTCTTTGAAGAACTGTAGTCTGTGAGAACAAATATTGGATCAATTGACTGGCAAGATCCCATGGGAAGGACACTTGAGTAAGGGGGGACTATAAGCATGTAGGAGCAGCAGAATCAAAGAGTTATGGTCTGACCATAGCCCTCATTCTCTGTTCTGTGCTGCCCATGGAGGGAGAAGGTTGAACATTCAAGAACGCAGGTAAGAATTGTAGCATGGGAAAAAGAGGGGTGAGATGGGGAGAGGGTTTTTAGATTTTCATTCTTTCTCAGCAGCCAGTTCTGTTTTTAATTGACAATAAATTACATTAATTTTCCCCAAGTCAAATCTGTTTTTGCCTGAAGTGATAATAGGTAACTGATCTTCCTGCCTTCATCTCCACCCATGGACTTTTCCATCTTATTTTCTCTCTTCATCCTGTTGAGGAGGAGGAGTGAGGGAACAGCTGTATGGGGGTCTGGTAGCCAGCCAAGGTAACCACCATAACCACTCAGATTAAATCCATGTGAGTAAGTCATTGTGGCTTCCAAATACAACAGTGATACATAACCACACAGTGGTGAGAGCTCTGTGAGGAGCTATGTATTTATAAGCAGTATGGTTTAAATTCCTTCCCTCACTGAATTTTTCTAAAGCATTGCATTAAATGACAATCAGATTCATGGTTCTTTATACTAGTACCTTTCATTACCCATTCTCAAATCCAGAAACTACATTTGCTACTTTTCATTAAAAGGGTAAAGCTGTGACTTGATAGATTTGTTTAAAAGATTTAACACAAGACCTTGCAATTTCATGCTGTAGCTCATTTAAATTTCTACAGTGACATCATGGAACCTGATTTTATTTTAGTTCATTAAATTACTCAAGCTTTGCTACTGCTTCAGGTGCTTGACTTTTCTTTTTATTTTCTTAATTCAGTTTTTATAGCATTTCCTCTTACATTCAACATTGACATGTCCACTGAAAATGGTACCAAGATACTAATTTAGTCCGTGGGTCAGAATTAGATATTTTATGAATGTAAGTGCAGTGCTATTACTTATTTTCTTTTTTTTTGCTGTTAATTCAAATGCCTAAATAATTGTTCTTTCTGTTGTATTTTATTTTGTTTCATTTCCTGTGCATGATCTAACTGCTTACACAGGACAGTTTTCATCCTATTTTTTAAACTTTCCTTTTTTTTTTTTTTTCTGACTCACACTACTTTCTTACAACAATAATGTAGAACCGACAGGTCTTCAGTTAGGTCAAGAACTATCTACTTACTTTTTCTACCCTTGCTTGTGATTTGGACTTAGTATGTCCAAGTAGTTGCATATTCAGAAATTGTCAGACTCTGAAAATCATTATTTTTCTCCACATAGGCAGCTTTCAGGCAAAGCAGGTTATGAAATATGCCACTTATATAAGTGCATCTATTGGCTGGTATTTCTCACAAAAAGAGGGTGCTAATATGAAAGTTAAGAGAGTGCTTTAGCTGAGATGAATAAGGAATACACTTACCATTCATATCCTGAGGGTAGAAACCTTAAGGCTCTTCCATATCCTAAAGAACTTGAAGTAAACCATTTACTTATTTGCGCTGGAAATAGAAAAAAAATTGTTTAGAGTATTCACAACGTTAATACTATATCTGGGAACTGCCAGACAGGTAACCATTCATAGGATGATTTCTGAATAAATTTGCAAAATAATGAGAAGTATCTAAATGCAACTGATTTTTTATTTTTTAAGTTTGAAAATTTTGTCCAATACCTGAACCCTCATACTCTGACTGGTTAGCCTGTTTTTGTTTGTTTGTTTAATTGTATTTAGTTTAGTTTGGAATATGAGTAGATGAAAACCCTTGTTTCATGTTTTATAAAAGTTCGATTTATATCTGTAACATTATATAACCTGCACTATGGTAATCAGAATGTAATCTCCTAACTGAAGGAAAGAAAATCTTTAAGTAAATGAGGTAGTAGTAAGACTTTTATGTACCTTAGCAAATGTTAAAGGCAAAAAACCTTTCCAGTTTAGGAACATAGGTCTACGAAGGTTTGCTGAGATCATCAGATTCAGGCCTCTTATTTTCCAGTAAGCCACATCATACAGTCTTTTTCATAAACTTACCAAACTATATTTAAAACGCTGTTCATTAGTTTTTTACACTACTACCATGCCAGGACCCCTTTGTTCTGATGTTTGGAAACTGTTTATTGATTGTAGTCCACTTTATTCATGATTAGAACTTATTTATTTCTCACCAAATGTCTCTATGTATGTCACAATTCAGTGGAACTGAGTATAATGAATGCAGAGCAGGCAGTGTCCAAAAATCAAATATAGACCAGATTCATATTATTGGCAAGGAAATTAAAAAGTGACATTTAAAAGAAAATAGCATTTTCTGACTTGGACAAATACAAAGTTAATGAACTTAATTCTGAATCTGAGACTCTGCATTTTTTTTTTAGCATTAGCAATTTCAGAATCTGATTGCATTACTGATGATGTCAGAATTACTATTTAATTCTTTCCTGATTAGAAAAAGTAGGATGAACAAAACTTCTGATGTATGATGTGATCACAATAATCACAGTAATGTGATTATTGAAAAGAATCCTGTCAGAAAAGTGAATCTTAGTTTTTTTTTATAAGGATGGAATAAGTGAAGGACCTTATCTCCAAGTTTTCTCCAGGCTTCTTCTTCTATGGAAGGTTCAAGGGGGTAGTATTAGAAATTATATCCTATCAACTGGTCAAACAGATAAGACGACATTTTTATTTTTATCAGCAAAACCCTTATTACTCATGAAAGAGTATATCTTTCAGCAGAGTCCCTCTACCACACTGCTGTTCAGGTTACTGAGCTGTGTGTATATTCCCTGTCTGTTTGCCCCCCAGGACATCCTTGAAAATGAGACATGTTGTTTTAAGGCCGCAAGGGTTTTATCCTTGTGTAAAAAATTAAATAAAATAAATTCAGAACAAATACAGCATTAATATTTTATATATATATTGCTTTAATATTGCATCAGTAGCAAATTAGAATCCAAGCCTAGATTTTCATGTTTTGAATATTAACTGCTGAAGTTTCCTCAGTAGCCTTAGGAGGGTTTGTTGGATCTTAACGAATCATGACAGAAATTATGGTTGGTGTTCAGACAAAGTGTGAAGTGCGTTTTTGAAAACTGCAGTAAAATGATGTCAGAGAAGGAAGCTGTCTGCCTGATCCCTGATCAACAACAGTAAAGGCAGGCTTGGTACTGCGTGTTTGTTAAATCTCCCTATACTTTCACAGAGTGCAAGACAAAGAGGTACTGGGATACATTAGGTACATTGTTGAATGATTTTTACCCTAAGGGGAGCAGAGATATGCCTATCTCACATAGAATCTCCACTGTTTTATATAGTATAGCTTCATGTATATTGTTCAGACCTTGAAAACCTACAAGTAATCCACAGTCCTTCAAACAATGTCATTAAATGCACTAGGACAAGTTTAGTGAATAATAATTTCGCATTCCAAAACATTTTCAGGAGGACATTATCAAATCTTTAAATTCAGATTTGTTCAACAATTTCAGTGAACATTCTTGGTCCAACAACATGGAAAGCAATCTAAGTTAACTAGTTTGCACACAGTGATGGCTGGAAATAAGTATTTGCTAGTTTCTTTAGACAATCTGAAATAAATTAGCAGCATTTCATTCAGTCAAGCACCAAAAGCTGAAAAAGTATGTTAAAACATCTGGACCACAATCTTGAAATTATTCATAAACAGATATAGCTGTGCTAAGAAAGTCTCTGACACTACTGGAAGTTATATTGGATAAATACCTCTGGTATATGAACTCTTCATCGTATTAAGAATTAGATGAAGGAAATGTATTTAAAATGATTAAACGTGACCCTATCTTTTTTATTATTTTGTGTGGAGAAATGTGCAAGCTTGACTAGAAAGATAATTATTGAAAGTTATAATCAACATGGTTGTAGAAATGATCAAGGAGTGTCTGTGATAACAGTGTGGGACAGTGCAGGAACATTGTCAATGTACTGCGCTGTAGTTACAAATGAGAGGACGTCGCCTAAAAGAAAATATGCTGCACCATTTCCTATGTGTCTACTGCACATATTTCTGCAGTTTTTCTAGTTTTTTAAATATAATTTCTTGTTTTGTACGTTAAGATCTTGTTTTCATGGGACGTACCGCTGAATTATCACTAGTAGTTGCTCATCACATGCCTCTGGAGATCAGGGACTGAACCATGACTCAGTCACAATATAGTCCCTGATTACCCCTTGCTCCAGGAAGAAAATAAACTGCATTAGCCTTTTACCTGGTACAGATGATTTCTTCTCTCTGCACCAGCTGGGCTGTGCTGGTCAGTATGTCGGGGCAAGGGTCACAGCCAGACATTACTCACTCCCCATGCTTCTGCAAAGGAGTGGGAATAGCTGCCTTGTAGAGGCCATTCACCCTTTTGTAATGCAATCTGCACTCAGGGTAAATTGCAGAGAGTAAGAGGGCACTTTAAGCTTCTCTCTCTCTGTGTAGGTGTATACGGCAAAGTCTGTTCTTGTTCTGTATCTAAAGCACGTATTTAAGCAAATGACTTTGAAGCCTCAAAGCTGATTATATTGATCTTTAATCCCTAATCTATTGCAGTAGAAGAACAAGATACAACTGGCCACTTTCACAAGACAGTGGACTTTGAATGTGAAGCCAATGGAGATACAATGTTCTGCACTTCATAAGACCATGTATGAACAACACTGATATTTATTTCCGTGATGACCAGCAATTATTTGGCTGCTCATTTTCCCTACGTTTATTTTAAACAGTATTTCTTGTGGTCAGCATATTCATGTTTATTAGAAAATTATGGTCACTGAGAAAGAAACAGAATATTCTAGATCATGATGGTAACTAAAATGGTCTCTTTCTCACCTATAAACACACTAGCAAAAGAAATACGTGGGAAAGGCACTTTCCATTTGCTCCTTGTACCTTTGCATGCACAGTATCTGGAGCACTTTTTAAGTGAAAAAGAGCATAAAATCTATTGCTTTCAGTTCTGCAACATGAAAGGGAATCAGAGACCCAGTTGTTGACCAGTTCAAGTTGTGCCCTTTTGGTAGATTGCTTCTTGCTCCAGGAAAGTGTAAAAATGGGGGGTAAAAATTCAAGAAAACTGAAAAAAAAAAAATCATCCACTATGTCAGAATCTATTATCTCTTTGAGGTTCAGTTTGTTGTCTGCTGTCATGGGACTGCCTTCAAAGAGTGCATGGAATATTTAAAAAACAAAGTGAGAAAGAAGGCAGCACTTTCCTGTTACAGTCTGCAGCTATTTTGACACTCCAAACAGTCGTCATGGGTTTCCCAGGTGCTTGATGTTACATAATTTGTCATGATGTCTCCTGTAAGTGCCCCTGGACTTCATGTCTTACTATCCTCCACTCTCTCTTTCTGGCACTTAAGTGGGAATATATGTCATCAAGGAGTTATACAGTGCCAATAATTCAGTATTTTCACAAAGAGGGAATATTCTCTAGAAAGAGTGGTTTTCATTACTATGCAGGCTAATAAACAAATGAAAGGAGGTTTCTCTGAGAAGACTCTGGTATTGAGCAGGCATAGTCACCTTCAAAAGATGACTTCAAGCAAAATGAGAAAAAATTACACAGTTTATATATTTATTTTTTCCTTACTCTGTCAATAATGACAATGTTCTCTGTCACAATACTGACACTGAAATGGAAAGAATTTTAAAAATACTTTCAGATAATTGAATTATTAGAAGTAAACAAAGATCTGTTAGTTTACAAAACAGAATAATATACAAACCAAATATAATTGTGAGAGAGGGAAAGGAGAAACATCCCTTACTGTCTTCCTAGGCTTAGCATGTATTTCTATCTGTGCTGACACCAAAGTGCAATGTACACTATAGAGGCTCAGCTGAAGCTGCTGGACATCCACAGGAGATCCCATGAGGTACTTAATTATTGTGAAATTAATTTCTCAGCTTAGAGTATGCTTTAAATTATACAAAAAAGAAAAAAAAAAAAGACTACTTATCCAAAAAGATGAATTGTATTCCATCTTGACTCTAGGAAGGAAACATCATACTCCTTGCTAAATAATTTTTAACAAACTTCTATAGTGCAAAATGTTGTACTTGAAGACAAACATGACTGAAGGAGCAGAGGGCAGAATAGTGGATTTCTAAGTCAGAGCCTCACCAGAGATCGAAATTGTCTAATGCTTAGGGTCTATTCCAAGTGTGATCTGAGGTCATTTGTTTTGTACCTAGTGCTTAAAACTGCCTGGTTGCTGGCACTTTCAGCATAGACTTCTTGAAGAAGCAGCTTCCCACTGACAGTTAATGCATAGATCTCTTCTCCTGTGTTCAAGTTTTAGTCCTAGAGTAAGTAGCTAAAGTAGGAAGTTTGGATAGCTTTCCAGGAGTTTGCTAAGTTTTGGGGCTCCCTTTAATCCAGGTCTTTGCTATCTCACAGTAACAAAGTCTCTGAATTTTGAATAATTTGGAGAGTACACCAATATTTCTTTGCCACTTCAGAGCTAGTTCTCTGTTCCAATGGAAATTGGAGACAAAACCAATGATTAAGCTGGAAGACTTTGGAAGTGTTTGCTCTGGAATCAATGTTGCAAGTTTGACTGTATTTATAGGAAACATTTTGACTTGAAAAGGAGGAATTGCAGGTTCATGAACAAATTATAAATCCCACAAGGCTTACATACTAACTTAATGCCCATATTTTTTTCTACTGCTTATTCCAACACTAAAATCACAATCTTGCTTATAACCTCAGTAGTTTCTATAATAACCACTTGTGATATAATAAATAGAGGATTAGGATGTTGGCTAGGGAGTAATCAGTAGGAAATGACAAAAGTGTCTGTGGTTTTGCTAATGTTATAACAATAAAGCAGAGTGGCAGGAAAAGAGGAAATAAATAAAAGAAGAATTATCTGTAAATAAAATGCTTTCCTAAAATTTTCCATGAGGCTCTAATCTCATTTAGTGTGACCCAAACAACATCAGAAGCACTTTAGCATATTGAGGGAAGAAACCTATTTCACACCTCCCCTAATCTTGGACGGCTTCCTTTAAGTCCCTACACAGAATTAATGTAACCCCTTGGGCCTTGAGTCTGCATCATGCAAAGTTAATGCAATCAATGGAACAGGTGTGAATGGATCTGTTTGCAAGGTCCTGGCTTTAAATTAACATTCAGACCCTATTTGCTTCATGATGGCTTCTGGTGGGACATCATGGACTGGGCAAATAAGCACAGGAATGGAAATTGTAGGAATCCAGCACTGTGGGATGGCTTGGCCAGTGAGACTTAATAAAGAAAATAGTAAAACTAAAGTCTTTGAAACAACTACCTGTAAAACTATGTCATATTTTCCAATATCTTGGAAGAAAAACAAATCAGACATTGTAAATGTCAAGTGATTTGGTTCTAGCTCTTATCACTGGTATGCTGTTTCACTTTGATGTAAACCAGGCATCATGTACCTGTTGCTGTGAATTCCCACTGCACTAGCTAACAGTGGTGGCTATGCTGAAAAATAGTATTTTGTAGCTGAGAATTTGCTCCATCAAATAATATTGTCACGCTTTTTGTATCTTTTGTAATTTCCATGGATATAAATAGGAGGCATTACTTTTGGAGTGAACTACTAAAATTTGGTTAATTGTGAGAAACTTGCAATAAAAGAGATTGTTATCCAGAGTTAATGTTTTCCTCTCTGCAGAACTACACCTATCAGAACAAAAAGGAAAATATAAATATTTTCTTATTATCACTTAATTTTTTCTGTTATATGCATTTACATTTTAGAAAAGACTGTGTTTTCATTAATGTTTGGAAGTGCCTGCCTCAAAGAAACAGATTATAATGGTTACATCTAACATACACTGCCTTCCAATTTACCAAGCAACTTTTCTAGCTCTTTGCTGTAAAAAATACGTAATGAAATCAGACAGCAAGAAGAGAATATTTAAAATGTGTGACTAATCTAATTTATTAAGTGATGCACATTTGAGATTTTCATTTGTCTGGTAATATACAAATAAACTGTAGTTGTTTATTTTGAGCTATAAGTATGTATGCCATTATGTTAAAGCCAATAAGCAATACAGTTCCCAGTCAGTATGACATTTTTTTTTTGAAACTTATAGGTCAGATAGGACAAATTACAGAATCTCAGTAAGTCACTTATCTTGCTCTGTAGTTGCCACAGTTCCTTTATCCTTACTTTAATGGAGGCACACTGTCTAAGAAAACATGTAGCAGAAAGATATTTTCAATGTACTGTCAATCCTAAATTACATCTCTGTGAAAGTACTGCTAGTCATGTCATGACATTTTACCAAGACAAGGACTCAAAATTGCACTGCCCACAGCAGAGTCACATTTCACCTGTCCTGTGGCCAGCACTATATTGACAGGATCTGTGACAAGAAGCTGAACAGATTTGTTGTATTTGCAGCAGTTCCATCTCCTGCTGGCAGCAAGCTCTGCCATAGATGGGGCTATGGGAGAATACCATTATTCTCTAGTACCTTTAAGATCATGTTACCCAGGTAATCTTCTTGTCTTTCTTCTCCTGAACTGCTGGGATGGTTCCAGGAAAAGTAAGAGGTGCTGAATTACTATTTTTTGTTATTGTACAGAACTGAAACTTGACTCCAAACCTCCTTCATTATCTCCTCAAACCTTCAAGCCTAATTGACAGCAAGTCTTTATATCTTGATTTGTTCCCATTAGAAGTCCTTGTGCCCTTGAATAAACAGGTAAGGTAATAACTTTAATTACTGCTATAATTAGGTGTATCTGAAGCACCTGTGCTTTGGCATGAGAAAAAAGGCCTAAAACTAAACTTCCCTTTCTGCAACATTGATATGTATTTTTTCATAATACAATTCACCTGGCAAGCAAAAGCTTAAATTTAAGAGGCAGAAATGAAGATTGCTTCTACACTAACTCATTTGTTATTATAACAAACAAGGGAGAAATCTTCAAATAAACACAATAAAACGTATGGAACAGCTTTAAAAGGTCATAGTTACTTTGTACTCAGTCATTAATGGAACCAACCAACCAAACAAAAATATTAATCACTAAAAGAATAACACTATAGGGTACTACTTAAGGCATAATATCTTCTGCATTTGTTTTCATTCTGTAAGCAAGGCCTTACAATGTCTTAAGAATATACCAAAATAAATATTCATGCATGTGCATAAAATTCTGTGTGTAATATACATTTGCATATATATGGATACCTTTTGGTTTGATACCAGACCAGTAAGTTTAGGACTTTATTTTCCATTTTCCATTTCTCCAGGGGAGCTTGAAGCCATTGTGA
>VXAB01009839.1:18988-106707 GCA_013399175.1 Odontophorus gujanensis | reverse complement strand
GAAGAGAAACAACTTCAGCTAAAGTGCCCAAACCACCTGTAGTAATATCCTGAGAAAGACTTCAGAGGTGGGACTTGTAGGAAGAGGAAATGTTTAATTGGATCTGCTGATAGGACTAATAAAACTGGAAAGCTTTTTGATTCAGAAACCCTCTGCATCTTTACAAAGGTATTTGCAAAGCATGGAGTGAAAGTGTTGTGTAGGTGTATGGCTGGCTGCTCGCACAAAAAGCCTGCAACATTGGTAACTGTGTTTAAGGAGTAACAAAGCTGATGTTTCTGACAGAGGGGCTGGGATCAGTGTTCCAATAGCAACAGCTGATAAGGTGTGGTGGCTCTGTGGGAGCTGGTATGGAAGATTTGGGCAGACTTGAGCTGGCGTCCAAGTGCTGAGTTGTAAGTCAGCGTAAATCCTGTTATCAGAGGATCTTCATTGCCCAGGAATTTTCATCTCTCACCTTGAAACATGAGGCAAACATCAGTTTTCACTTTGATGTGACTTCAGCCGCCCGGATGCTATGTGCCATAGTTCAAACCCTCTGACTATGAAGAAGGAGTGGAGGGGCATCCCCAGGACACCATTTGTTCTACCTGCTTTGGCAGTGTGTATCAGTAAAGAAAGAAACACCCTCTGGATGTCTGAGTTGCCTCTGCAGTGCCCAGACAGCCACCTCGGAGCTGGTGGAAGCTGAGCGAGGTGAAGCCAGGCCTGACTGGAAGCTGTAGCCCAACAGTGGAACCATGTGGCATCAGCTCGGCACATATTAGCAAGACACACTGCTCCCAGATTTTACTTTTTGTTAGTCATTTTTTATCACTTACAGAGATCAGTTATGAAAAGCCCAGCAGAACACAAGAAATGCTTGAAAACACTGCATTAGAGAGAGATTAATATTAGTTTCTTTGCTGTGGCAATGGCTGTAGCCTTCTTGGCCTGCTGCTCTGGTCTGCTGCTTAATGAATCCAGTTTTTCTATTTACAGATTCTATTTTGGGTATTAGCACAGACCATATGTATCAAAGACTGTTCTCATATCATTTAATTATAGTAATACTGGCAAAGTAATTCTGGAAA
Organism: Odontophorus gujanensis; assembly: GCA_013399175.1. Taxonomy (NCBI): domain Eukaryota; kingdom Metazoa; phylum Chordata; class Aves; order Galliformes; family Odontophoridae; genus Odontophorus; species Odontophorus gujanensis. Next base: position 105,634 of record VXAB01009839.1, on the reverse strand, counting down.
GTGCCACTTAATTAAATATAAACATTAACTTTTTTTGCTGATAGCTTATCAGAAACAATTAGACTTGAAATATGGGCAATACACCTAACATTTAAAACTTGAAGTAGAAGCTTTAAAAGCACAAAATAATCAATTATCATCAGAATTCTCCTGAGTTTTTCTGCTGAGCACAACCTCAGTTCTCATTTGTATGAAGCTGCTTTGGTAATCGATGGGATGCGAGTTTGTCTGGATGCCTCTGTAACCAAAAGCTTGAGCAGAGGGATGTTTTAGAGGAGCAGCTGGCACGTTTCAGGATAGCTGGTGTTTTCCCCAGCTCCTCCTAAAGCATCAGATGTATCCTGCTGATCACTTGGGATGTACAGACAACATTCCAGGAACAGCTGTGGGCAGCCAAAAGATCTCACAGCCTGTGACAAGTGCTTATTCCTTGTGAGGACAGCTTGATCAGCATTTCTATTAATTTGATCCGAGATATGCTTTCTTACCTGTACGCCAATGGCAAATGTGTGTTAATTCTGCCATTTGTCATCCCTAGCCAGGTAGGTCTAATGGGTAGGTACATCTCAAACATCTGCACAGAGCTCCAAGCTTTGCCACTGTTCGTCTGAAAGTACAGAGGTGAAAAAATACTATGCAGAGCAGGAATGAAAACTCATCATTCTTAATTAAAGATACAAAGGATAGAAGGAAGTCATTTCCTCAGAAGGTGCTTGACAGCACGCGGCGAAACCGCACGGCAGCTGATGAGAAATGCTTTTCCTGCATCTAACATTTGGGTGAGCAGAATCAGCAAGATGATCCGCAGTAACACCACCTGCTGAAGGCACACTTCCTTCTTCAGCAACTGAGAACAACTTCAGCAACTCGACAACTGAAGTGATACATCATCATGAAGCTGTAGTAACCCTGAGACCAGTGAAGAGCTGTGCTGGCTCCCATTACCAGCTGTGGAACACTACCAGACTAAAAAAGTACTGCAAAATGAAAGAAAAGAGTGTTTGTGCAAAGTCTGAAGAAAACTCAAATTATTTTATTCACAAAAGCAGAAGTCAATAAAAATATAGATATCCTGATCAGTTTTACAGACCACGTTTGTCTCTCCTTTACTGACAGGCAAAGCAACATGGGGAAAAAATAGTAACAAGCATTTACATCACAAACCATTATTAACACAGACCCATGTGCATGATTAAATATGTTCTACAGTTTTTGCATATAAATACAAAAAAAAGTACAGTTCTAACAAAATATTCCAAGAAAAACAGCCCATTTTTTCTTGTTTCTGTGCTGCATTGTGTCTCAGTGGCGGAAAGGGTACGTGTTGTGCCACTGGCATTTAACAAACTGCTTTTTTAGCACTGCTGAATTCAAGCTCACTGCACTGCTTGAAGCCCTTTTTCTGATTTCCAAACCACTTTGTAGATCGAGTTAGGATGTTCCTACTGGATTATTCAAGTGATGCCAAAAACCCCAGTCCACACTGCTACTAACAGCATCAAGCAGCTCACTTTGCTTTCATTAGGGAGCACCCCACAGAAAACTAACCAAAGATATCCTTGTTCAAACTGCTGTCAGCTCAGTGTTCACTGGTGAAGCTGGAGCCAAGTCTCTTCTTGTTGATGGCAATTTTCCCTAGAAATAAAAAGTGAGAGCTGCAAAACATACATAAGCATGACTTCTTGGGGCAATGGAAAACAACTGCGGTACCTAACAAGGAAAGTCACCTCTGTGGGGCTTTAACACCCAGCAAGCAGCACTGAACTTACACCCAGAAGAATTCTGCCCAAGACACAAAGACCAGGTGCTAAATTTATTCTTTTATTTCCCTTTTAACTGCAGAGAGAGAAAGAACTTTTGCTCCTTCCATCATAAAGATGGACTTTTTAAAGTCTGTTTGTAAAGTTGGTTTGAAAAGAAAAGCCGAGCAGAAAACGCTGCCATTTTCCACAAAGCAACAACAGTTCCAGGAGGAACACACACAGAAGTACTGAAACTGCCTGTAAGGAAGGGCTGCCTTGCACAGGCAGTCACTCCAGGGCTCTAACTGGGACAGCACATCTGATGACCACAAACCACAGTAACGTTTCAGGTTCACTGCAGGCAAAGTGCTTCCAGCCTCTGCCTCCCTCAGCTAAGTGAGCATCACAACGGGGAGGCAGCGTGCACTGCCTCCTCTTACAGAAGCTGAATGCATTCAGTGCCAGTCACGGTTCTGTGGCGTGACTCCAACACAGTATTGGAGTAGGAGAACTTAATACACTTTATTTATTTATTTATTATTATTCTTTACAAAATACAGAGACAACACTGCCAAAAGAATGAAATTGAAAAATAATTTCAACGTCTTTAAAGCGTTAGGTTATAAAATAAATAATGCTTTCTAGAAGTGTTCACGTTTTGCAATCGAGAGGAGGCAGTTCCACTGTTACCCATTTCTTTTTCAACTTCTTTACAAGTTTCATAATTTACGTAGAAAAAATATACATGAAAAGAATTTTGGGATAATGTATAGGTTGGTTACGTATTATTTAATATAAATAAAAAGCCTAAAGCAAAACCAAAAACAATTATTTTATTTCTGTACATCAAGACTACAAACAGCATTTTAACACTCCATTTTTTACCCAACTTAAGAAATTATACATTTTTATATGGTTACCAGTAAACATCTTAAAATCACTCCGCTCCCCCACATTTAAAAGGATATTGCTGGTTACTGCTTTTTAAATACAAAATCCAACAGTTCTCAGTAACAGCAACTTATTCATTTATTTATTTTTGCATAAGAGATGAATATAAAACTGATTGTAGATTTCGATTATTTAACAGATAAAACTGACCTTCAGATGGATGCACTTACTCATCTTACAGTTTCAGCTCTAACTCCCTCTCCAACCTGACCACGGTTCCCATACAAACCCGCAGTGATGTGCCTACCACCAGAACCACAGATCCCTAGGGTTGGAAGGGACCTCTGGAGACCCCCTAGTCCAACCTCACCACTAGAGCAGGTTCCCTACAGTAGGTTACAAGTAGGTTAGAGGATCAGTCCCTTCCACGTGAAGCCAGGTAACTCACAGAAATCAAGTTACATGAAGCAGCAAATTCCCACCTACTTCTCTTAACAGAAATAATGCAGGCGAATGGATGTGAAAGCTGTCTGATCACAAAAAGTAATGAATTTGACTAGCAACTACAGCACAGGTAAAGTATTCAGGATGGAGAAAAAAAATGACAGGCGAAAGGAATGTGAACACCACAGGCTTCACATATAAAAGATAAAGCCTGATAACTTTGGTTTAAATAATTTTAATAGTTGTTACATGTGTATTTTTCTAAAGTGATGACTTTTGCATGTACTGTGTATGCAACAGGAGACTGATACATGAAAAAAATCTGTACAGGCACAGGAGATGGAAACAGAACAGAGAAAACGTAGACAGTCACATCCATTTATGACAGTGTTCAAGTGGTAATGACACAGCCAAAGGCTGAACTGAAACAAGCATGCGAATCCCATTTCTGCAAGGTATCTCAGTGCCTACCATCTTAAAGGAAGGGAGTATCAAACAAAATCAGTTATGTCTTAATTGCAACAACTATGGTTTGTAAACAATTCTACAGCAAAGTGAAGATGTTAAGTTATCAGCAATGAACATTTTCATCCTCTCAGCTGTGGGAAATCTGCAAACATCTGCTTCACTTTCACCTAAAAGACTGAGCACACGATGTTAGCCTCATCTCATCCCAACGTGCTGCACAGCACACAACCTTCATGCCACTTTCTGATCTTTTTCTTTCCATGTTTGCACTGCACAAAGCCAGAGCTTCGTCTTTGGTTAATTTCAGAGATGTCACTGTTTTTGACATGTGCTCTTTCTTCCCATGAACACAGAGAACAACCACACTGCAAACAGCATTTGGTATTTTGAATCATCAAGCAGTGTCAATGTAATATTAATCAAGGAAAGCTAACTAACAAATTGTGTTTAAAAATGAAACCTATTTGAGGGCATATGATAAGACATAAGAGCTGCAGAAATTTACACAGAATTCCCTCAGAACTGCGTGGATGCAGGTGCTGCTTATAGAGTAGGCACTGGTTCATTCCTCTGCACGTCATCCAAGTAAGCATCAGCTCGACTCAGCTTAGCTCAAATCCAGCAGCACATTCAATGGCATATAGAAGCTTGCTCCGCATAAGATTTTCATCGTAAAACTCAGGAAGCTTCAGCAAGTTCATGCAGGTGCTGGCAGTAGGTAGCCTGTCTAAATCAGATCCTCCATTGTGAATGCAAAATGCAGGATATAACTCCTGGAAAAGATAAGAATAAACACAGCAAGAAATAAATACATGCCAGAAGCTAACCCATAGCAGCTGCCATAGTTTTCTAGGAAATAAATCATTAGATTAAAGACTGTCACAATGACATATTCAAATAACATTTTCTTTCATTCCTGATGACCCCAAAAGCCCTTCTGAATTGGGTAGTGCCTCCTCCTAATGAACTTTGACGGGGATGAAATAACAAGCAGAACACAGAGACATTTATAGAGTCCTAAGGAAAAACAGTCATTTATTATTGTCCACACACTGTTTTGCAAATATGTGACATTACACTGTTTTTCTTCCCAGGCAGGGAAGGCATGTTCCAGGACACACAAAAATCCCAACAAACGGAACACTGCTGTAGCTAATGAAGTGATGTGCTATGCCAGTTACAACACTCCTCTGGTTGAGTTTAAAAGTATTCCAATTTTATAAACAAGTATTACATGAACATTTACTTGTCATTTCAGAGCGATGCCCTGCAGAGAAGGAGGATGAATGAGTGACCAGACTACACAGAAAGCTGTATTACCACATCAGTCCCTTCCTCTGACGTCCAAACAAAGGAGAACCACCAAACTCCTGAACAAATAAACAACCCATGATCAAACATACCCTTCCCATGTTTTCCTCCCAGAACATCAGACTGTCGGCATACTCCAAGTATATCAATAAATCCTTCGAGCAGATGAGTATCTGGCCTTTGTTTTACTTCTACCCACCAAAATACACGACCATTTTCTTTGTTAAATTCAATTGTCTGATACTATACATGACTCAGGTTAAAGGCTTTTCTTGCTCCAAGGGGTTTTCTGTCTGAATTAATTTTTTGTTAAGCTTAGAATTTATTATTTTCAAGACAAGGACTAATGAGTAGATCTGTTCATGCGTAAGATTACACAAGTGTTTACACTAGTGTAGTCTACAACTCTGAATCAAGCAGTCATTTATATTCTTCAAATGAAGAACTGACTTTATGTACAGAAATTAAACTGTTTATTCATTGAGTGATAAAATCATCCAGCTGTTAATGGGGTGAAGCAGACATGCACACTCACACCGTAATGACATAAATTTGCCAAATCCTGATTATTACTGTGATACAATTCACCATGGGTCTGAAGAACAGACTTTTGTCCTCTGTATATAACTTCATATGTAACACTTTATTTCAATAAATAGGATTCCTTTCTTCCCAGAAAGACTGTAGAAAGGGAGGTATTTGTTACTCTAAAGCACTGCTTCTCCTGGCAATGAAGCATTCATTTTATCAAATGCTTGCCTGAGGTAGAACACTTCTGATCTTGGAAACTGAAAAAAACATCCCAGCTCCAAAGGCAGAAGGTCAATGAGATTCTAAGCTAAATTATTGTTCAAATGGAGGCCTTAAAAAGTATTTCAAGGCTAAATTGCTGCATTTTTAGTGTCCCTTTCAAAATGCTAATTGAATTCCTCTATTTTAGCTTTAAAAATGGAAAAATGAAGTTCAAAATTGAAATGCCATGCCAAGGGCACAATTTTTTGCATAATTAAATACTGCACAGTGGGAAACTGCAATAGTTTGGAAGTGAAAAGTATCATCAATTTATTATGTGACCTGATTCGAACTTAACAATTTTCAACCATGCTTTAATGATTTTTTTTTTTCGGTCTGTAACAATCTCATTTATTAAACTTATTAAACTTTAATTAGCCTTAGCAAATGTTATTGTGAGTCTGGCAATGAGAGTTCCAAATTTTTAAATGATGCAAGGTTAGGCTGTGCTGTGTGTAAGCTATGAATGCCAGGGTATTCCCTAGTCTGGTTCTGGTTTGTCTGGTCTGGAGGAGAGAAAGCTGAGGGGTGACCTCACTGCTCCCTGCAGCTTCTAAGGGAGGGGAAGCAGTTGGACTCCATCATCCTTGAGGGTCCCTTCAAACTGAACTGTTCTGCTAGATCTAAAGTTAACGTGCACTAACTTTAAGAAAAGCAGAAGGTTATATGTGTGTGTGTATATATATATATAATGCAAAGCTCTAAACATCACTCTGTCACAAGCCACCAGTAGCAGTTACCCACTTCCTGGTAACTCCTTGGTTAGCTGGTAAAGCCATGTTAACAGAAGACTTGGATAACCCACGTGAACAAATTACAGGATAAACTCACATGGCAAGCACCATGTGAGTAACTGACAGAACTCCTGCCCAGTGATGGCCAGTTAATCTACAGAAAAGTTGTACTGAAAGTTGCAATGCTCTGAGAAAATGGCAAAGAAGTCAGGATGACACGTACCTTAAACCCCAGAAGAGGTGGCCGAGAGCAGCTCGTTACAAACTTGAGTAGTTTGCGTTTCTCCTCATCAGTGAACCTTTCCACAACTCTCCAGAATATTTTTATTACAGGATGGTCTGCTGCGTAGCCACCTATAATGAGATTTAAATGACGAATCGACAGAACAGTTTTATGCAAGACATGAACTCTTCAGAAATCCTACCAACCACTTTGAAAACCTTGCAGAAAATACGAGCAGCGACAGGTTTACAATGCTAACCCTGGCATTTAAAGCTATCTTTGATCACTGCATTTCTAGTGTCTCATTCACTGCTTAGCCATGGCTACTCTCTCTTTCAGCTTCTTAACTACTAAGAAAACTAACTCCCAGTTTTCTTCCCTGAACCATTCATGTTTAATAAATCTCATTTAACTTAGCATTTAGCTACTAAATTTGGATTATTGTCTTTTACCACAAGAATTGGTGAAGTCTGCAAGACTCAGCATGTTATTTAATGAGTCAACTTACTTTGAAGTAAGCTAGAACATGAACTTAGGATATAGTAGCTATGTTTTGTTTATATTTATGGTAAATTCAGATAAGAATGAATACCTTGCATTTTTTCACAAGGAAAATGAACAAATTCTCTCTTTGGGCTGTCTGGGAAATAAATGTCCAAGTCATTTACAGACTTATATTCAGGGCAACCAAACACAAGTCACTGACTCAACACTCATTTAGAAAAGAAATTACACGCCCTCTACTTATCTATAATTACTTAAATGTAAGCATGCAAAAAATGAACTGAGTACCTATGCCTCATGGCATCAATTAAATCAGACAATACAACCTTATTTAGAAAAAACAGTATAAGGAGCAAATTAACTTATGCCTAATTACTCATAGCAGATATATATATATATTTTTTTACCTCAAGTAAAACATACACACCTGAATAGTTTGTGAAAGATTTAAGGTCATCCAAACTAATAGGAACCTGGGCACCAGAAATCAAAACCTAACAGTGAAGGAAAACAGACAATTGTATTAGAGGCCAAAAAAAAAAAAAATCAAAAATTTGCACTTGAAAGCATGTTTTACTGCAGCTTAAAGCAGGAGTACCTGTATTTCCTGTTGATCAAACATTCGAAGCCATTCCAGATTCACAACATTGGCCAGCCCCTGACGGAAAGCAAGGCAATGCTGGCGGATCTGTTTGTTCAACCTGTAGTCCGCCACCAGGTGGATGTACGCGATGCGGTTAGCGCTGGTCACAGGAATGTCCTTTCCACCTGGCTTCAGCTCAACCACCTGTGAACACAACTCAGCTCCATCATCTCAGTAAACTTTAATTCTGTGTAATGGGAAAATAGAACAGCGAGGCATTCGGGTCTGTGATTGATGTTTTTAAAATTTACTAGAATATATTCCAGAATATTCACCTCAAAAAAGAAAACAAGTTATAAAGGCAGTCATTTTCCGTCTACTTATGAGAGCAAACTGTGTGGTTTTGCACCTTCAGACCTTGGAACGAAGCAGCAAATGCAGCCAACCACCAGCTTCACTGATGCTAGGTGCCCTGAATAAGCACAGTGCTGCACAGGGCAGTTTCCTTCTGTCTGAGTTAGGAAAGCCCTGCTTGATAGGTTGTGCTTTTCTGCTTAACTGTTGGCGGTAGTGAATTCTGCAGCATCCCATTCTGGCAAAGGCAGTGTCTGCTGAGCCAAAATTAGGGTTCTAATTTACAGAATGGTATGCACTCACAATTCCAGCTGTTGAAAAGACAAGCTACATGTGTTCAGCACCTTCAACAAAAACAAATCAACCTTAAAACTTGTTGTTCAGCTGAGAAAAACAGCTTTTATCCTTCACATATACACAGATGCCTTAGCTTGGAAAAAAAAATGGAGAAAAACAAAGCAAAACAAACATGCTGTAATTGCACTAAGATCTAAACAGTGATTGTTATCAAAATGCCAATGATTTTTATGTATTCTGCTCTTCATTACAAGCGGATAATTTTGCTGAACAGCTGCCCAATCTAAACAGTCTGTTAGAGTACTAGAAGAATTAAATATACGAAAAGCTGCAATACATTCACCTTTGGAACCCTTCACAAAAATGCTTGGTTTTCTACCCTTTGGAGTTAGGGAATTACTTGTTTTTATTTTTACAACGGTGCATTTCAGTCTGGGATAATAATCCTATCATCAGGATATAGAGAATTAATCACAGTAATAGTTCCTTTTGCAACAAGCTACCCAATAATATGAGCTCTTTCAGTACTAAGGAAAACACAGTTTCCTTGAGCATTCACACTTGTACTGATTCATAGGCTTTAATGGCCAAAAGAGAACATTAAGATGTGTGAATATGACCTCGCAGATAACACAGGCCACAGAATTCTATTCAGAGATTCCTGTATTTAACTCAATAAATCCACTAATGAATTTAAGCACAATTTTAAGACAGGCAATCCTGGTGTGGAGACTTGATGTGATGGAGAATTTACCGCTTTCCATGATAAGCCAGAACAACCTGAATTGCAATGGGTGTTAAAAATATCGTCCTTTCCACGTTAACCTCTCAACTGTGATTCTGTTAAGCCTACAGTGAAACACCTCACCAGTATCCCAGGTCATCTCTGTGTGTGGGTAGCACCAACTGTGTTTAAGTCCTCCCCCGTACACGATGAAGTACTAAGATGAAGGTGTAAGTTTCTCTCTCAGTTTCACATCCTGGCAACCAACACACACACTGCCCTGCTTCCTTTTGAGTGAGTTCCTTTCAACAAGGCCCATGGGCACAGCTGGCAATGGAGCTTTCTCCAGGGCTCACCTCTCACAGAACCTGCCCTACGGAGTACAGGCCAGTACCTGCAACCATTGTGTGGATGTTTTCCTGGTAAAGTCCACAAAGAGCATTAATATAAGCACAGGATACATTCCCTACCATAACTGGAGCACTTGAGGAGACGGGGCTTCCACTACTGCTTATTCCTCCACTACTTCAGGGAGCCACCCTGTCTGGAAATCTGCCACTCATAGTTTTATTATTGTCACTAGAAAGCTGGTCAATACTTAATTCGTTCCGTTATTAGAAAATTTCTAATTTCCATTTCAAGATCAATTGGTAAAGTTTGTTCATATGCATTGTGCTTATTTGAATACTGTCCTATAGCTCAAACAGCTCTTCACCATCCTCAGTTACACCCATGATGTATTACTTACAGGCAGCAACTTCATTAATTCTCCAACAGTTTTTTTGCTGAAATCAGGTAGGTTCCTTTCATTTGTCTCTCTTCCTTAGCATTACAGGATCAGTTACCACGTGATGCCAAACAGAACACTGTAGAGTCCTCAACACTGCTGACACTTTGCTATCTGACCACTCATAAATCTTCTCCATTTGTTTTTCAGAACTACAGTGCCACCTGTTCTTTTATCATTATTTCACCTAGTACAATTCCTTCTCTGAAGTACATACAAGTACGCTGTATGTGGTCAAATTCAGCATCTCCTAACTTGTCAAGCTTATCATATAAACTAACAATAACAAATCCAGTTTCCGCCACTAGGTGGTGCAAAACAGTAACACACAGGTACACGACGGAAGGGAGGCATCCCAAAACACAAATCCTTGTGCCATCACCTTATTTTCTACTGTGTGGATCTAAGTTACAAAAGTATACTCCACTTAAATTTTGCTCATTATCAAAATCATGCATTTCAAAAGCAATTGAATTATACATATTATTTAGGGAAGTGTTCAGATAATTCGGACAATACCTCAGAACTCTGAATTTTATTCCAAACTCACAGAGTATGTCTTCAAAATAAAGAAAATATCAACATGGGATAGAAAAGTACCATACTTTTTTAAAATCTGCAAGAAAATATGGTTTACTTAGCTTCTAATTTTACTTCATTTTTATTTTTAGAAATGCAGAGAGAAGTACTGCATTGGGCCTCCAACTCAAGGTTACACACACCTCCAGTTACTATTGCACACACTTATTAGCACTTGAAGCTTTCAAGGCTATAGTAAATTATATGTTACTGCAAATACATATTTCTAGAAACTGCACTCAGCTTACATTTGTATTCCTATTTAGAGTACGACTGTTACAGTTTGTAAATATAATACCTATATATACATGCACTTCCTATACAGTTGCATTTCAAGTGAACAATTAGGACAAGCATTAGACTTGCATCTACTTTGAACACTAGAATAAAACAGAAATAAACAGTAGAAAACACCATTCAGGTAGAATGAATTCAGGAGATTTATCTTCTGGTTCATCGGTAATTATCTACCAAACAAAGTTGCTTTGTAATGTCTCTGACTGCCCCTGAAGACAACTGTAATACCAAAGAAACATAACTCTTGCACAGATGTGGTGACTGGCTTCCCAGGCTCACGCAGAAAAAGAGAATACTTACAGAGAGAAATACTTTATGTAAGAATAAGGGACACGTCATTCTGAAGTATAAAGAACGTCTCCTTGTATCTGAGTACTTAAGACAAGTAAGCTATGTGACATCAAAAAGCATTCATTCTTTTAAATGAAGTCAAGAACTCTCACAAGCCTGTTTTTAGCGCAGGTGAAAATATTCTTTTCTGCTGGCCTCCAATCACTTTTTTATTTTTTCCTTACACACCATCACTACAGTTTTTCCCCATTCTGGAAGCATGTAGATATAGGTTTTCTTTCTTCTCCTGTCATCTGCCTTCCAGATGTTCAGGCAGGAGATCCAGGTAGAAGATTGCATTTGAATGCCTAAGAATGCAATGGCCATAAGAATTATAAATCTGCCTGAGTACCATCAGCCTCAACTGAAACATTTGGCTTCTCAAAAGATCTCCAGTATCATCCATCCAAGCCACTGCATCCTCATAATGAAGCCACCACAGAGGAAACTTCCATGGTTACTTTTAAGACTTCAATTTTTTCTCTCATGGAAACTTAAAGGCAAAGAACTCTACTTTCATTTGTGAAAATATTTCCAGTAACAAAAATAGCATCCACATCTGTTTTAAAAAGCCAACCATGTCCTGACATCAACTTCTGTGCTCTTTGGACTTCACAGAAACCGCTGTCTCATATTAAGAAGCGCTGTTCTGTGCTTTTGTGCTCCTGCCCTTTATTTATGGAGTTCTTCTGGACATACTAAGACTGCTCTGACCTATCCAACCTCAAGAACCTGTGTCTGAGGAGACTCTCTGGGGTATGCACTCTAACATCTTTGAAAGAAAAGTAATATTTGGATCTTTCTCTCTTCTCTTGGACTGCCACAAAACTCATCTTCCTCACTTAAAAAACTTGAAAACTCAGAGGCTGGGGGAGGTCTGAGAAAGAGGAGACACTGAACTGCTTAACCTTATGCTTTTTAGAAGCATTTTATAATCATCTCATGTACAAGATTGAAAGAAAAATTAAAATCAATATACACAGTTACTTGAAAGCTCCTGTTCTTTTGAGACTTTTTACTTGCTGCCATTTTATGCAGCTGATCTAGCAGACGAAAACTAGGCTGGTAACACTGCATTAGATGGTTCTTCATCAAAAATTAAAGCTACCTAGTGTTGGAAGGTAAGGTTGATGGCAGAGCTCCCTTAATTAACAGGTCTAATGTGCAAATTATTAAGTACCTTTTTCAACTTCTGGTGAATGCACTTTGACAATAGTTTAATGGGATCTAAAAGCACATTACAGGATTGGAATCAATACCCTGATAATAGAATTTGTACCTTCTACTACTGACAGGCAATAGAGCCCCTTCTGAATGTGTCTTTCATTGCAGATAATGCTTTTGTGCCACAATTGCTGGATGGACACTGTCACAAGGATGGCTATTCACAACGATAGATTTATGATGCATTTATTGAGCACTAATTTATTAGATACTAAAGTGGTTGTTTAGATGAAAACTGGAGATAATGTACATTCAACTTAAGGAGTGCAAATTAAGCTCTTTTCCCGAAGTGAATTAGCCTTACCTTGACACAATTAATTGGTATGCAATGGTTACATGAGTCATATACCAGACAGAGTATTTATCCATGAGGTTTATTAAGATAATGAAATGAAATAGAAGAAGTAACTCGTTGCATTAAAACACAGACGATATTGAAACGAACCAATTAGTTGTATTGAACTACACTAAAATGCAGCCTCATTAAAAGACAGTTAATACTTCCAAGAGTGTAGTGTTCTCTCTCCAAGTACAAACAGCAATAAAGCATCAGAGTACTTCACTTAACCTACATTTCATTTAGTTACTCAGAAGCTCACTATTACATTTAACCTTTCTTTTAAGGTTATGCCAAATAACTAAAAATCATAAGTCCAGATAATACCAGCCAGAGTCCTCAGAGAATTTTAACACACAAATTATACTTCTTGGCAAATACACACTTATTATAAGTTTTGTAGCAGTAGGTGCTGCTGACACCACATCTGTCCTGGATCTCCTCGTGTGTTATTTCTGAGCTACTTTGCTTTTCTATGTCCTTCTACCTTACTTGTCGAGGTTGGTTCTACCTTGCTGGTATGACTGAGTTTTTGAGGATGTATGCAGTGGACATACATAGTATGGAAAGTACCACCTTCACAGAAGATACTACTGACTTTTAGTTTATAATTAGACGCTAAATTGGATTTGTTTAAATGAAGTCCTACAAAAAACATACAGTAACAGACCTCCCCTCCAACAAGAAATTCCTAGTTTACAATGGAAACTGCCACCTTGTATGGTTTGCAACCCAACAACCAGATGCATCAATAGCACAGAAATGAAATTCAGTAATCAGACACTTAGAGTCACTCTCCACTATGATCCAGGAACCCAAAATCTGAGGATATTATTTTAAAATTGCAATACAATCCATATTTAAGAGCTTCCTAAACGACAGGAAGTTGGTAACAGGAAAGTGTAGACCAAGTCTAAGCCTGACGCTGTTAAGAGAAGTGGACAGCAACCTGGCTACGATTTATACAGCAATAAAAGAACTCAACATTGCAATTGCAAAGATTTGCTGCTGCATCTCAGTGGTACTGCTGCTTCTGTGCAAACATGCACAGTCCAAGCCTTCCTCAGCCAGCAACTTGAAGAGCACTGGTTTCTCACTTTCACAGTTTTTATTTCTTCCACGTGAAATAAGGCCTGAATCGGGATGCTGCAGCACATCACAATGTTGTCAGGTCTACTATTTAACCCAAATATTAATTAAAGAGCACTGAAAGCAGGCCACAAGCACACAGTTTTAAATTCTCAACAGTCAAAGAGAGAGTATGACAAAGGAGGTTTACTGTATTACCACATGAAGGCATGCTCTTCAAGCACTGGTGACATCTGTTTTCTGCTATGAGCACAAGTGATCATCATCCTTCTCAACAGAGTAAATAAGCCATAATCAGGTTGCATAGTACAACCACACTACAAACTCCAACTTATGGACCTAAACAGCCACTTTTAGAAGCAGTGAATTCCACTCCTCTGACTCACTAGGTGGCTCAGTCCTCCAGAAAAAATGAAAATGAGTTGTTTTTCTCTAGAAATTAAGGTTTCATTTCAGGCTCTCTCCTGTGAGCACTGGTAACAACCCTTATCTCATGAAGGTCCACTATTATTTAAAAGCACCGATTTCTAACTCTGATTCCAAAACCAAATAGTTCTTCCACAGCCTACTTATCATCTAACTTCTGCAATTTTCTGAAGTGGAATCAAAGAAACAATAATTTGTTCAAGAAATTGTGTCAGACAATAAAACTTTCCATGACCATTAGAAAAACACCACTATCATTTATTCTTTAAATTCCCAGACCCTTATATTATCTTCAAAAGTACAGTTCCAAAGTACAAAATGAGTTATTTATTACTTCAAACACTGAGTCAGAATCCTACAGATGCCTCATAACAGATTGCATCTGTAGTGGTTACTCCTTATCACTTTCAAATTAAAAAAATAAATCAGTAGTGATATTAATGTGTCATCAGCCATACATTAAAGATATAAAAACAAACTACCCCAAAGCCACCCTTTACCTGTGCTTCCCCGAGGTCATTGTTTACTACAGTGAAGTTTAGTCCAAGTTCTTCTACATCTCCTTCATAGCTCTTGAGAAACAGCAAGTTTTTGTACATTTCTGGATCCAGTGAAGCTAAATGATGAATGTCAACATCAGCACTTGTCCCCAATAATTTTGAGAGGAAAAAACTAGCAAACGGGAGCTCCACCAGCATATTTTCATAAAGAGCCTGAAAAGCAAAGCAATTAAAAGTACATTACGTTTCACTGTGGTACATGCAAGAATTATGAATGCTACTGTCCACTTCTCAGCTCAATAATTTAGTGCCCAAATAGGATCTTCTAGGATAGCAACAGCACAGATATTGCATTAATTTGAAAAGCTTCAACTTGGTTTTGAAATTGGGACATCTTTGTGAAAGAGAAAGCACCAAAATTTTACAAATTAATTATGACTTAAAAAGCAAGGTCACCACTTATTTACCATTGATCTCCGTGTCCAAAGTATTATAGCAAATGGGAAGAGCAAAAATTGCATAGACTCTTTTGCAAGAGAAGCTATGCCTCTAAAAAAAGCAAAAAACACTACTGCTGTGTATTTGGATGAATGATGGTAACTCCTGTTTATTCCTGTTTACATCCAAGCAGAGAATTCGTCACCTACACCTGTACCATATGTGCATTCTTCCTACACCTGGCACTGTACACTGCCAAACAACTGCTGAGTCAGAAATGAGTCTGACCTGAATTTGCAGGTCATGAAAGAGAAAATGTGCATTTTTAATGTACAGTTAAAACTTCTTCAAGAATTGTCAGAAATGGAGAAGATGACACAAATATTCAATTGATTCAATGCATGCAAACGTATTAAATAGAGTTCAGCGTACAGCCATCAACTCTGTGTTCTTTTCACATACTCATTAACAACTTCTTGTTGATAGGAAAAAAAAAAAGGTTTTTATGGAAACTCTTCATTTAAGGAGAGATCGAAACTGTACAGTGAGAACAAGCAAGCATGAATGACAACACTTAGAGAATACTGACATGAGTAAGACAAACAAACTCCTCCCCTTTCAAAAAATCCCTGAAATACATCATCTACTTATGGTCTTTCCTATTATCCAACTTATTTGCCACAATACACCTCAAATTCTTATGGTATCATTACTACCACAGCCAGACTGATCAGGAAAAGCATCATCCACATAGCACCACTGTTTGTTCTCTGTAAGACCTAAGTTATGGCATTACTTAATTCCTCTGTAACCTACAGCTAGCTTAATAAATACATAAATCAGGACAGCACAATGACCATAAAGGAAAAGAAAGAATAAATGTAGCTGTAATCACTAAATGATATTCCAACAAAGACTTCAAGAAACATATACACAATTCCTTAAACTTTTGAAAGAACAATTCTATGAGGTGAGTTAAACCTTGCAGAAAGAATTGATAATAATGAGTTCAAAGCCAAAGGGTGCATTATATTTAAAGCTGTATGATTTATTCAAGGTGTAAAGTCGAAATCCTCATTTGTATAGTTGACTTTAAAAGCAAACTAGAGGGATAAATCATTAATTTGCAATGTATAAGGTCAGTGTTTGCTGTTCCTGCATTAGTAACAATAAAGCTATTGTAATTCCTTAAATATATCAAAGCTACCCGAATTTAAAATGGGATTCCATCTATGACTCATAAAATGTAAATGCAGAGGTGCAATTTTTTACACGAGGCAGGTTTAAGCCTTTAGAGCATTTAATATACAAGGACTAATAAATGATAGCACTAAAAACTATGATCACATCAGCTAAATGGATTATAAATTAAATTTCCATAATGTATGCAACTGAAATACAAATGTAGACATAAATCAAGGTATTTTCTAAACACAGGTTAATTACACAAATTCAAAACCTGTCTATTTTTTATGCAAAATAATCCACTTAGCATTTTTCAAACTGGTCTGAAGTCTGAGCCGCTCGCAACACTTGGTCCTAGAAGCCTATCAATAATCCCACGTCAGGAGAAGAACAGCAATAGGTATATTGAAGAAACTTGTATGTTATTTTTCAAGTGTCTGTCTTTTATGAGTGTTTATTGCTAGAAATTGTGCCAAAATGATTTGAAATAAAAAGGATTAATTATAGTAGAAGCTTTTTAATATAAGTGAGTGCAGCTGCAATGCAATTAATGCAAATCGTGACGCTATCAAGAAAATAAATGTGAACAACATCACTGGCTATTTCTGTTTGCTGCCAAATAACTTCAGTAATTTACTACATTAAGAATCAATAAAAAAATAATGCTTTTGAAATGCATCACTATTAATCTTCAGGTAATTCCAAAGTGAACATTTATAACTTCATCTAAAAACTATATAAAGCATTTTTAAATAAACTAAATTTTGCAACTTGAAAATAACTTTAATTACTACCACTCCTTTTAGCTGAGTAATTGTGAAGTTTGAAGCAAATTATTTTTGGAAACAAGACAAAGAGTAATGTTTTAATTAGTATAAAAGTCAAGCTGTCCTAATGAAGTTGAAGAAGAAAAGGTCACTACAACGCTGGTAAATGACATCGTGAACTCCATCCTGCCAGGTGCATTTCCTATTGCAGCCAGCACAGCACATGTAAGGGGAGATCCACTCCTTTCCACTTAGTCCCCCAACAAATAGTTTTAGGAGCTACCATTACCCTGTTTTGAGCTGTTACTGCCCACCCAGCGTTCTGGACTGGCCTTCTGCAACAGGAGCACCTGCAGGTGGGGAAGCACTAGCACCTCTTACAGAGGTAACCAGCTGAGGGGATGCAATGCTCCCAGGTGACACACTCAAGGTCAGGCCAGATGGGGCCCTGAGCACCTGACAGGGCTGTAGGTGTCTCTGTTCACTGCAGGGATTTGGACCCATGGCCTTTAAAGGTCCCTTTAATTTTTTTTTTTTCCTTCCAAAATAAATAAATAAATAAAAATTTATAAAAGCCTACTGTGGTCATTAAGTTTTGACTTCACAAAGCACGCGGTCCAAAGTCTGAAGTTTCTCCTTCAAAAAAGATTAGCTGGTCACAGTTGAGATAAAACACTTATACACAGTCTGGTTCAAATAGAATTGATTGCAATATTGACTAGTTGCGAAACCCTTTACTTGTTTCAGAAGCACAGATGACAACTTAGTTTAAACTCAAAGATACGAGGGCACTACACTGAGATGCCTAAAAATACACTGAAAGCATTTGTCAATCATCTGCGATATCAGGAACAGAGAACAGCTCAGGCAAACAACTTTTAGAATGTAGGCATGCAGTCAGCAGCTCTAATGCATCTCAGCTGTAGGCAGCACCTAGTAAGGCAGGTAAAAAAATGCAGTATGCAGTTCTCAGGGCGAGGAGGGCTTTTCCTTGCTTTCAACATAATGAGAACTATATCTGAGTGGGACTGTGGCATCTACCACAATATCATCCAAGCACTACAGGTCCCACAGGATACCCGTTCAGGTGTACCTACCACCTTGCTTTAAAACTGGACAAAGTTTGGAGCAGTGCAGTCATTTATTATGAAAGCACAGACACAGCAGCATCACTCAGTAAGGGCACAGGACACTACAACATGAAATGCTGAACAAAGTTTCAGTTGTGTAAACGACTTCTCAGGAGAACCAGCTAATCCTTCCTGAGTGTGAAGCAGCTTTACTGCTTTTACTTACACTTTCAGGTCTACAATTAATATTCTCATTTATTATTTCAACTAAACTCTTTCTTGGGAAAACTAATTAATCACTTTCCTGCCCTACGTTAATCTCTCACAGCCCAGAACTGTGTATTAAAACCTGAACAATGCTACAGCCACACCCCTAGGAAGATGCAGGGCTTATGGGCTGAAGCAGTAAATGATGAGGCTTCAATTCAGTTACTTCCCTAATCAGCCCTCAAGACCTCAACCCCTTGTATTTCAGTCATTTTAAACAGTTACTATTAAATAATACTTAGCATTTACAGAGTGCAATAGATCTTCACAGCTCTACAGAACCATTCATTAAAATGGTAGAAAAATAGCAAAACCATTACAACTTCCTTCTACTGTATTATTTATATTCTATATATATTTCACCATACTCAAAAATGCTTTGTGGCCTGCAAAGGCTTTTCTACTCTAATGAAAAAGATAAAACTAAAAATATAAGATACATTAAAATCGACATATACCCACATTTTTGAAGCACTTTTAGGGTTACTTTTCAGTAATTTTAAGGTAAAATAACTTCTTAAAGATAAAATAACTTCTTAAAGATAACAATTAATAATATCCTTCAAAGTAGGCAAAATCAAACTGATATGGCAAAATGGGAAAATTCAATTATTTCTATTAAATGCATGCCACAGTGCAGTATGCCTGCTGTTTGGTAGCTCTAAGTCGCTTTCTTAGTTCTCTGAACTCCACCAACAGAACGATTTGTATCATGTTAGTAATGGATGATCTGGAACAATAACTTTTCTATATAACTGCAAAAATACATAGCACGCTTGTTATTTAAATACTGTTTAAGGAGTTGACATTCCTACAGCAAGATGCCTATGGCACAGCTCTGCTCACACTTCCCACAGCAGTGCTCAGTTTAAATCATTTTCTCCCAAGACAACTCCAGCCATGTGCAACTGATACTACTTTTGATTTCTCACTGGGAATTTGAAAGTCAACAAGTACCAAGTCCATAGCACTCGGAACACTGTGTAACAAAGATGCAGATGTGAGTGAGAAGCTTGCCTGCCAGCTCTGCCCTGTTCAGTGTACAGATCCAAACTTGATTACAGGCACGTGATGAGCGTAAAGTGAACTCACGACTGACACATGAACACATCACATTGAAAAGCAGGGATGCATTTCCAGACACTGCTGGAGCATAGAAGTTTTAACAACCTCGAGTTCATTTTCAATTTAAAAGTGTCAAGTCATTCAAGTAATTTCATTCTAAGAAATTAGAACACGATTTTACTACATGAAATTTTATCACCAAAATTGAATGTTTCAGAAATTTAGGTATTAGCAGAAAAGCATCATTCTGCAACCAGGGACTTTCAGACTGTTTTTACAGGAATGGTTACCAATGTAACTTAGGCTACATATACAATATAAACTACAACCAGTAACATTTGGAATAGAGAAGGGTTGTAGGTACTGGATAACTGAGAGTTAATCATTCCCCGCTGAAGTTCCTGTAAATGCTTAGTAGATTTTCTTGACTCAAATTTAAACATAATTTAATAAGAACAGTAGATAAAAGATAGGCATCTCCTCCTTATTTAAGTTTCAATCTTCAGAACAATCGGGACACTTGCTGCTATGTGTCTAACCTCTGGATATGCTTCTAAGATAAATCTGTATTATAATAGCAGTGAAACTAGTCACTTTAAAAGAGAGTTCGAATCCAGTAAAGAATTTCAGTAAATATTCCAAACTTAATTGATTTAAATGGATGTAGGTGTTTCCAACCATGAAAAAGGATCAGGATACCATTACCACACACTCCAACTGTTTATTTATTCCCTGTCCAGGAACCTGATTTAGAGGCAATAAAATGCAATCAGTACACAAACCAGAAGCAGGAATCATCTGCTAATGGAACTTTTAATTGAGGAGTGACCAGTGACATGAGGTAATTCTTTCCATGCAGAACTCCTTGCAGAGACCTCTATGCACTTTATCACGGTAAACAATCACTAACATATGCATTAAAGAAAATTTAAATACATTATGACCCAATAAATATCGCAATCCATCAATACACACTTTTCCTTCCCAAAGATTTAGAGTTAAAATACCACATTTCAGTAGTCTTTTAGCATTAGACACGTATTTACAAGGTTAGTACTAACACAGCTATTTGTAATCAAAAGATAATTGGTTACGTTAAATGAACCAGTACACAAAGGAACTGTCAGGCTGAATGACCACGTCAGAAAACAGAATTCCTTACATCTACACTCGTAAGTAAGGAAATGACTTCCACAAACTATCAATTTCACTCTCTTACAATTCTATTTCTACATTATAAATACACAGATAGAAGAGCACACAGCTTTACGTGGTCAATTCCTATTCTGACCATTTCCACTGATTCGGGATTTCTGAAGACTACTGATCAGCTACACTGCATTCAGGCAAAATACTGAGTCCACAAAATCATCTGCAGGATGAATGAAACGAATCAAACAAAAAGGTTACACAGATTACCTCAAATTTGAATCATTATCACTAATTTCATAAACACTTTTCTAATAATATCAATTGTAGCTGCAGCACAAATCAATTACAGTGTTCTGATATAAACCAAATCAAAGAGGATCTTAATTAAAAGAACAAGCAAAGGGAAGGATTAGCCTAAAAACTGAAAGAGAGAGAAACTAATCATAAAAGAACCTCAAAAAAGACAAATCTTCTACCATGACAGAATCAGAAGAAGAGCAGTTAGTACAGTGCTCAATGCACCATCCCACCTACCACTCAAATTACTCCGTGCCCAGTTCTTCTAATTGTTGAGTGTTCTTGCTATTTTTTCATACATGCCTTTGATTCAAAAAGGGTATATAAATGTATTACTACAACACTTGCTTTAAAGTTTGCAACTCTGTATGTGCAGATTTCAGAGTTTAGGATCTGATCTGGATACTGCTGTGAAAAGCTCCCATTGATTCAAACCATTTTAGACGAGGTCCCAGTATAATTAAAAACTGCTTTAGTTTTTCTACAAAATTAAGACACTGGTAATCTTCAAATTGTACCTTCTAGCCAGGAATAATATTTTGCATAGTAATATTGCACCTACCACAGCTCCATGCAAAGCTATGAACTGTAACCACATAGATTCTATTTATAGATATCTTAAAGAGTATGCCAAGTATGATTAACAGTTCCACGTTTAGGTTCCACCATTAAAGTAATAAAAATCTACTACTATGCTTAGTTCTTTACACTGCCTTCCCAAACATCTAAGACGAAGCTGAGTTTTGACAAGACAAATATGAACCTTTTCAGAAACCCAATGTCTTCCAAAGACCACAGGCTGCTGTACTGCTTAGGATAAGAGATCTAACACTATATTTCAAAGGTAGCTTTTATGTTCTTCAGCATGACTTGCTTCTCTTCAATGTGCTAGAATAAGGAAAGAGAACTAGAGATGGTTGTATTCAGTAAATCTGAAGGTGTTGAGTGCGTTAAACTAAAATCTTCAGCTTCAGAGTCAGTCTCTTGAAGGTGCAAAGACATCCATTGCAGAGCCATGTATACAAAAACCAGGAAGTTCACGTCCAAAAGGAAGGAAACGTTAAAAATGTTAAATCTTTCTGTGGATTTCCTGCCATATTCTTGAACTAATGCTAACGTATCATGAAACATAACTAAAGTATCATAAGAATTATCTATACTTGATGTAAAATAATTCTAAATGCAAAGAATGGGAGCAAAGTGGTACCCAGTAACAGGACAAGGGGCAATGGGTACTAACTGGAAAACAATTAGATCTCAACAAGAGGAAAATCTTCTCAGGGCACTGAACAGACTGCTCAGAGCAGTGGTGGAGTCTCCTTTCACAGAGATATTCAAAACCTGCCTGGATGCTCTCCTGTGCAACCTACTGTATGGATCTGCTTTAGCAGGGATTTGGTCTAGATGAGCTCCAGAACCCCTACAGTTCTGTGATTCTGTGAATGTCTTCTTCCTCTACCACATTAATGCCTCTGAATAAATGCAAAATCTAAGCAGGAAATGGAGAAAGACAATATAATCGGTATACAAGACCCAGCTTAGGCCTGAACACAACGAAGTTTAGATTTAAATTCTCCATCTGACACTGTTTTCCTGATCCCTGCTCCTGTTAAAGCAGTCGATGATGTTTCCGACTTTCTGGGGGTTGGACTCGATGATCTCTTGAGGTCCCTTCCAACCCCTATGATTCTATGATTTTGCATTTGCAACAGATACTCAAAAACCAGTTGAGAGAAAACTCTTACTTCAGGTTCTCAGGTGCTGTTCCCAAATCCTCCTTCTCTGCTTCTGTTGCTCCAAGATCTGGCCGCCTGCCAACGCAACTTTTGTGTTCTAGCAAACCAAGTCTGCTATGCTACCAAAGCTGCAACAGCGAAGTCTGCAGGTGGAAAGGTTTTCAGCACTGACACAGTGTTACCGCATGGGGAAAGAAAGCTAAGCAAATTGGGTGCTCACTGCCCAACCATACCCTATGTGCGAGCAGAAGGACTGCAACACCCCATCCTCAGCTGTGGAAGTCTACACGGGTCAAGTCTTTACTTTCCAGAAAGGTCAAAGTAGGATTTGGGGACAGAACACCTCTGTCTGAGTGTCCCTGGCAGCACGTGACACTGACAGCTCTCAGGGTTCAGAAAGCCACTACTGCTCTTCCAGCAAGGGAAATAAAAACGCTCCAGCAGCAAAACTCTCCAGTGGAATGATGCCACTACACAAGGTGCTCACAGTAAGCTGAGCTTTTACTTCCAAGAAAAGGAGAGGAAACTGCTTAAAAAGCTCTAACGTTAAAATAATAATTTACATTGCAGAGCAAAGTCATTGAAAGTTGAGAAATGTAAACGTTGGAAGTGTTTGAGTAGCTGCTGGTTAAGCAAACTCATTTCTACATTGGTTGTTTTTTGTTTTTTAAGAATGGTTTCAGACAACATAAGCGACCACACGGTATTATTTTTTACAAGACCTTCTGCTCATTCAGCCACCAGTAAAAGCTGTTCTGACAGCCATGCAGTTTGTGCAGTGTGGACTCCAATTTCTTCACTCACTACAGAAGTACGATCTAGACACTTAGTAATTCATTCATCAAGGGTTACAATAATTTTAAAATGCACAATTTTTAAAGACAAGTTCCCAGTCTTCAGATTTCTTTGCTGATCAAGTAACACAGACAATACCAAGCTGTTAAAAAATTTCCCAACAAATAGAAAAACTGAATTAGGTGCAAGCCTACAGTACTGAAAGCTAAATGGTGGTTACCAAGAGACAGAGAACTTCAATAAATGCGTTTGTTCTCAGGTAGTGCTGAAACTTGTTAAGTGAAAGTTTGAGGTGGCAGTGCTCTTTGCATAACGGTTTCCACAAATAAGAAATTGCTGTGGATGCCTGATTGCTTCCTTTGCAATACATCTGCTTTGTTTGCAAAGAGGCTTTTAATAACCTACTATTGCTCTCAAATAACCCTGAGCAAAGTATCAAATGGACACATTTTGAAAACGGGTGAGCTGGTATTCAGTAGATTAACCGAGACCACAACACTGGCAGGTTTTGAATGGTATGGCCGTGCCTTATCTTTCTGTTGCTTTCATCAGGTCTCTAAATAGATGACTAAAAAGGTATCTGTGCACCTGGGTAAGGGTAATTATTAAATGGTGCTGTCAGTTCATACCTTCTGCAAACATTCTGCAAATACAAAAACAATTTATGCCTTCAAGAAGTTAAATAATAGACCTTAGATTATAAAAAGAAAAAGTACTGTACTTGAGGCAGCCTCCAGGAGATAAAATACATTTTACAACTTCCCTCTCTGTACTAACGTGTAACAGCCAATTATAGAAAACGTGTTTTGACAGACAAAAATAAAGATTCAAAATTACTATCATTTTATTGAGAAGATTCCCCGTGTAACTACACATACAAGTCTACAGGGCCAGACTGTGGAGGTCCCTTCCAATCTAAGCCATTCAGTGATCCTACAAACTACAAAGCAACAGCAATCTATTTCAGCAACACAGGTTTGTCAACATCCTCTTAAGCTTACAGCTGGATTAAAATAAGGACACCGAACCACATGGGAAATCTCACTGCAAATCAACAGGACTTCAGGCTCCAAAATGCTTCATGCAGTTAACTGAGACTTCATTTTTGATACATTCCATTTTAGATAGTAGAATAGCAATCAATACCTTGTCACTGAAACTGAACTTGCATTCTAGACTTCCTTTCACAATTATTTGCTTTAAAGAATAATTTCAAGGACACAAATATTCTCAACACTAAATATGATCACAGATGAGAAATGGATGTAATAATGTAACATTTTTTAAAAATAAATACATAAATAATCTAGCCCAACAGGGGTTTATCAGTCATTAAACGTCCTCAACAGCAAACAGCAAGCACTAAAGCTTTAAAAAGATACAAAATACACATAAAAAAAGAACCCAAGCAGAATTAGTGAAACCGTTTTTAAGTGGCTCATAAATATTGTAAATGCACATAGCAAATTTTAATGCAGTAAGAACTGTCCTTCATGCAACTAGAAACTGTTTGGTTCTGTAAATAATCTGAGATTCCCAGTGATGAAAATCTAAACTGGAGTCAAACTTCAGAACAATCTCATGTTCTGAAAAACAAAAAAAAATCATCACGAACAGAGCAGTCCTATAGTTTTCAAGCAACTTAACTGTAAAAAAAAAAAAAAGACAAAAGATAAATACAGAGATAGGCGTGCACATTTTCTGCTGCTAGTTAGGGTATGTCAGTCCCTCTGTAATTCTGACGTAACTTCGTGAAATGAATGAGGTAGTTCAGTAAGATGTGGAAATAATGTTCAGACCAAGCACCTGAGAGTTATGAGGATCTTTCTACACTTGAGGAGAGTATTTCCCATCTGCCCCACCCAAAAACATATACTGAATAATTTCAGTACTACGATAGCTTTATATTATATAGCACTGTTTTTTTTACCTTTCCAAGCATTCTTCCAAGAAAGTAGTAATGACGAGCATAAGAGTCTCCAACAAGCATCTGTGCAGCAGGGTTGGGATAAAGAAGTCCCTCATTGGTGGTCTTAAAAAAACCCTGGTTAGGGTTAAATCCTGATTTAAGTAGTTCATTCAAAAATTCTCTGAAAATTCCACCACCATCAATACCAGCTTCATCAAGACCGTGTGCATTAAGTAAGTGAACACGAATGCGCTTTTTTAGGTCAGGTTCTGCAGAGGAAGGAGAAAGAGAGACTCAAATGTAACTAGCTATTTGAATTTTGCTTGTAACTACTTATATGTTTCTATCTATGCTACTTGTATATTAAAAAAAGGAATTAGAAACAAGAAAGTAGAACTGTTGCAAAAGCCTATTACTGGCTTGAATTTCAGGATGTTCTACCTGTAGGACTCAATTTGCACAAAGCATCTTGCTGTAAGAGAGCTCAGAAGATGAATTAGAAAGATACTAGCAAGGGAATAAAAATTCTAACAAATATTTTCATAAGCCCCAATAATTATTTGAAAATTCGATTTACATAGAGCATTCTGAACAGAAAGGTCTCCTCTGTCCTGCCTGAAAGCATTGCCAGTAAGCACTGTACTTCCTTAGAGGGAGTGACTGTTACACAACACCTTAAATAATATCCTTTGAAACCAAACTTAATACTTCTGCTACTTTGGACTCCATGCTATGGCATGTAATTCCACTGAGCAAGGTGTGGTCACGTTTGATGCGTTCTGTTTGTTTCAAAGAAGACTGCTTTCGAGAGAGATTCTAAAGCTGTGATGTTGCCACATCCTAGAATTAACCTTACAAGACAGCATTTTTAATTTCTTGACAAATACTGTACTGCACACACCTGATTGCATCACAGAGAAACCCTGCAATGATAGAGTGATGACCATTTCCCACAATCCTTTCCTGCCTTCCTCATACACGAAGGATGAAGGATCGAGAAATAACTAGAACCACTTCTCAGCCTGTTACCATCAAAGGAAGTGCTCCCACCCTCCATTTATCCACCACCATTGTTCCTCCCCTTCCATCCATCCACTCTTCTCAACCCTGAAGTGATCCATTTCAGCTCCTTGATTCAGCACTCATCCCCTTCTTTGGATTATTTTCCTGCTTGCTCTGATAAATAACTGCTTACACCTGGAAAAGAGCAAGGTCAGCACCACAGGCAAGTCAGACACCCAAGCGGAGGAGCTGATGGCACCTCATGAGCAACAAGATGCTAGCTCAATTCAGTTTTGTCGCAGAAATCTAATCCTAAACTCCAGCTGCCATCTGCCATTTCTCTGTTGGAAATGTGAACAGTTATTTGAGGTGTGGAGGTGGCAGAAAGACAGAAGTGGTTAAAATGTTTTTTTCCTCCTGCTTCACTGGAGATTCTCTCTGAATTTTTCTAATACAAGTTCCAGAGCAAGTAATGTTTAGTCCTTGAACTGTGTATGCATACCTGTGAAGGTGGGCCCCTTTGCTCAACTCACTGAAGGCTTCCAGAGTATAAACACAGCATTTATTACCAACTTTGTATTGACTATACTCACTTCCCATCAAACCAACCAATAGTAAACAAGTAATAAAGAAACCTTTTACTGCTTCATTCCATGTGCTACAAATGAAAAAAAAAACCAACTATGATGGACAATTGATATTCATGAAAAAATGTTCAGAAACAAAACTTCTCCTGTTCCAGCAAGCACCCTGCATAATGAACACCTCAAGATCTACTAGCAACTGCCCAGTCTTTTCATAAACTGAAGTGTTTCTAAAAATTACTTATTAGTTCTTCATTCAAGTGAAATGCTCTCCTGCACAAAAATTCTGCTGGCTGGAAATACAAGATAGCCATTTTTAGTCACAGTCATTGTAAAAGATCCAGCAGCTCACCACTATATTGCTCAAGCAAGCTAATACATAAATACTTGAAGAAATGGATTAAATGTCTTAGAATTAGACGACAATTTCACTGTAAACCTACCATTTTCAGGAGAAAGTTTATCATAAGCATCTTCATAAATATAATTTCTCCTGATGGTGACATTAATTCCATCCAAAAATGGCCCATCTCCTTGAACTTCTTGTTTATCAGCATAGATTAGTCTTTGAAAAATCTGTTAGAATGAATGAAAGAGAAATCAAGTTACTGTATCAATTTAAACATTTACTGAAAGATCGTTATTCACTACTATTACTGTCCTTTGAGTTGCTTTGGGCACTCACTTTCAAGTGATTTGTCCTCTCTGTCATCAAGCTCCAGAAATACAGAGCCATGTCCCAGGGGAGGGAAGAAGAGGGGACAGACATGCAAAAACTTTCTCGCGCTAAGATATCATCCTCAATTCTTTCTACATAAAGAGGCACATCTACATTGTGTCAGTCATTCCAGCTTCCTCTCCCTAACTTTCAGAGTTCTGAAATGCAAAGTATTCAAAGACAAAGGGAAAAAGTCATACGAGTATTCTGAACACAGAAACAATCCTCAGTACTAGTAAACAATTCTTTGTCGTTCTCATAATGCTTAGGAACATTTCCAGCAGCAAGATATGAGGTGTCAGTACTCCTCTTGGAAACAGCAAGCAAGTAATTCAAAGTGATATTGATGTACAGGCAATGCCATCCACTATACCAACTAAAATAAAAATGACAATGCCAGCTGAAGCACAAATTCACATTGCCCCCATGCAAGTCATCTCAATAGGAACCTGTTAAGACTTCCTACTGTTTCTATACCAAGATATAGGATGTTTTTTTTTTCCTAATGCATAGTGTTCAAAATACCCCCAATACAAACAGTGTCTATTTATTCACATCCTCTCTTGCATATTTCCCATACTGAATGAACATTACAGTGTATTTTCTAAGAGATGTAATCTCCCAATAATATCAGACTGCTTTCATAACTAAGATTTGGTTTTTGGACAAGACATTAATGCACACAATCACACACACATCACAAAAGAGGGTTATTCGACAACAGCAGACAACACCAGAGTGAAGTCTCAAATCCACTATGCACATGGACACTATAGTTAGAGAGAAGACTCTCCTCGTACTGGAGAATCACAGTAAACAAAGCCAGACTTCCCTTATGTAAACAGCAAAAAGCCAAGGAAAAAAGAAAATAGCCATAAGGACATAAAGAAAAAAGAAAAGCCAGGAAGAGTGTGGTTAAGCACCAGAACAGAACATAGAGGCAGCCTGTGAAATCACAACATTTAACTCTTAGTGTCATGATCTATCTTTGAATGCATCCCTGTCTGAAGAGGGAAGGGGACTTGAGTACCTCAACAAGTCCCTTTTGATCTAAATTAGATCTAAAAATCTAAATCCTACAGTTAAATGTCAACAAGACACTCATTTTATGAACAGGACATGAGAATATGCTGAATATGGTTTATTAACTACTGCTACACAACACTAGGTGCAATGAGCACTCTGGGGGTGTTTTTCACTGAAAAATTAATTTTGGTACAGTATGGACTCCTAAATGATGCATTCTTCATGCATATGCAATTCCTGACAACAACAACACTAACGCATAATGGACTAGATGATCTTGTAGGTCCTTTTCCAACCTAATGTATCTATGAATCTATGAATCTATAACTAAAGCATTTGTAGTGACTTAAGCATAACAGACAGAAAAGTGTGCCTGAAGTGCACATCGTAGCATCAGCAGCAGCAAGCTGACAATAGCATGGGTTAAGGGAAACAGACAGTGAGGCAAAGTTGTCTAACAACAGTACCCAAAGGGTTATTATCAGCCACAAAAGTCCACTAGGCCAATCACTTCAGCAAGTGGTATAATACTTGATATAATTCAAGTTATTGCTTCCCATAAAGGATCAAGGTTCTTCATACACACTGTGTTGTAGTTAGTGATGAATATCTAACTAACAGCTGCACACCAATGTGTTTTAAGGCCAAACAGATAACAGCGCCTGGGATCAGCAGGTTGAACAGCTCACCATGAAACTGGACTGAGTAATTGCTTCTAAGAGTATCTAACGTCTGGTAATTTGAAGGAGTTAGAAAATGAAAGGACACACGGAGCAAACAACACACTGATCTTAATCACCAGGCCTGTTATAGTGACAACTGGGAGGAGGGAAAAATAATAGTAATTATGTTATTTCCGACAAGACAACCCGCAGTAAAAGAAGGAGTGGTAGGAGACTCCAAAGCATGTTGTCTCCCACTGCTACACCAGAAGGACCATACTCGGTCTGAAAAGTAGTTTAAGAGGACCTTGTCTTTGAACAAGATCATGACTACAGAGGTGCAGTCTGGACTTTTATCCTTCTCACAAACTCTCAATCAATTTTTAATTATTGAAAAGATGCTATCCTCTAAAATGAGAAGCTAAGTTCCAGCTTTTGTGTTAACAGGAACAGGTTTTATGAATTCCAGAAACTTAAGAGACGTATGGCTTAACACAGCTTTAAGGGTCTAGAGGTTGTAGACAGTGACAGGATATTAACATAGAGACCCCTGTTTGAAGTCACTTTCAATTGTTTCCCTGTAATCCCAGTTCAGTACTGTCACATGGTATTAAGATTTTTATGGGAACAGCTGTTTCATAGAAGCCTGAAAAAAACAAGTCCTCTTCTACTAAATCTATCATTGCCTTTTTGACAAATACTGATTTACTTTCCCTATGGAACTGTTCTTCATTCCCTTGATGGTGCCTTGTAATTAAATGTTTCCAAGACAGTTCACCGAATATTTATTTATTTTTTTTTAAGTAATTGGTAC
Organism: Odontophorus gujanensis; assembly: GCA_013399175.1. Taxonomy (NCBI): domain Eukaryota; kingdom Metazoa; phylum Chordata; class Aves; order Galliformes; family Odontophoridae; genus Odontophorus; species Odontophorus gujanensis. Next base: position 75,511 of record VXAB01009839.1, on the reverse strand, counting down.
TTTTGACAACAAAAGCAGTTAAAAAAAAAACCTAAAACAATTATACCTTTTAAAAATATATATATTGCAAACTGAAATAGCTGATAGAACTAGCAATTACATATTCAAAATTTACAAAACACAGTAAGATGAGTCAAACAGTACAATTATCTTGCAGGTTTTAAAGCACATTATTCTTCACATTCAACTACTCAGACATGAGTGCAAAAAAAAAATCAATCTCTAGGCATTGTTTTGTTAAAATGGACATCCATCAACCTGTTCTGAGTAAATCCACCCACTGCACCAGTCTCCAGCCCTTCCCTTGCAATCTGTTACATATACACAACCTAGCACACAGTTTACCACAAGAGGGTGCAATCACTTAGATCAATCAGGAATGAATACACTATTGCTCTCGTATCTTGGAAATTGTGTTCCTAATTTTAATACATTTACTATAAAGGACAACCAAATCTGTAAAAATAAAAAGAAAGTAGTCTGACTTCACATATTCAGTTGCTACACAAACAAGTATGGCATGTCAGATACTTCTGCAGAGAAATAATCTATTTTCTAGTTAGATAGATGTGATCTTTTGAGCTTATTGAAAAACAAAATGAAACAAAGAATCTCCAAAACCAAAACTGAACATTAATTTAGAAATTAGGTACCTTTACTCTTTCTTCAAAAGGAACGACAAAAGGTAGCTCTGTCAGAACTGCAAGCTGTCGTTCTTCAGATACAGAAAGAGGTGCTGGTTCCAAACCCACTTAAAATAGAAATAAAACTTTTAATCATTTTGGAAACAATTTTGAACAGTTCCAACTTTATTTTTAAATTAAATCAAGTTACTCAATTTACTTTGCACAAAAATACAGGTATTAAAATAGTTTATTTATCAAACAGCAACACAAAGTCTTACCTTTCTTACACGTTAGGCAACCAGAAATAAGAAGCAGACTGAGAACAAAATCTATATAAATGTAGCATGTCTGAGTTTCCTCAGAAGAAATGTTACTGACTTCTCACTGAGTCTTTAACTATTTAATTATGAAAAAGCACATCACAGAAGACAAGATGATGTACGTAATTATGATTTTAATCACAAGTGTACACAATATTCCCATCCCAATTATAAAAAGTTTAAAGTGCTTTCAACTGCAACATCCACTTTGAAACAAAATCCTTTTATGCATTAGAAGATGAGAATTAAATCAAGTCTAAAAAATAACAGAAAAATAGCATTTGTTTCTCTGGGTTTTCTGTCTTAACAGCAAGGTTACAATAATCACATTAAATCTTAGTTACTACATAAATACTGAAAAGAATATAAAGAAACAGTGGAATTTGCTCAAGAATTAATAAAAGAGCAGAAAAGAATTCAAGAAGGTGCAGCTACAGAGAGATGCAATCAGACACGGTTCTCAAGCTACACCTTGTGGCTCTAATTCCTTATACCCATTCAAGAAGCTTCCCAGAAACAGTTCAACTCAGGGTGATGTGAAGCAGTGACAACCCTGTACTAACCTCAGGGGAAGAAGCTTGGTTGCTGAGCACATATAGACGGTTCTAAATTAATTAACTGCAGGAAAAAAAAATGGCATTGCTCACCAACTAAAAAACACGATTAAAGGTCCGCCTAGCTCTACTATGGGGGTGGGAGGAATTAGAAACACAAATCCTCGGCTTCTTCCATTTCCACATTTAAAAAACACCTCTCCTTAATTAATTAATTAATTAAGGAAACCCACAACCAACTCAAAGGTTATAATGCCAGTTTCAGTCTTCACCTTGGCTCCTACACCCACTGCACCAAGCATCTCACTGCCCTTCCACAACAGAGCATCACTTCACCAGTGAGATGTTTTGTAGAGGAGTTTGGTTTTTGTTTTGCCAGGTTTTTTTCTTGGAGGGTTGGGGTGTTTTTTGTTTTGCTTTGGTTTGGTTTTTTTTTGTTTTGTTTTTTGTTTGATTCTGGTGCTATTTTTACTCCTCAAAGCACTTCAAGCAGGGATGGTATAAGTACTAAATTAACAGGACACAACCCAATACACCACTATACATAACTTATACTCATTTGGGGAAGGTTCCAACATTGCAGGCCTTTGAAATTTCTGACAAAACACTTCTCCATGATTACTCTCAGTTTTTTAATTAAAGTCAACGTATGCTGTCTATTAAGCCAAGGGTTAAAAGCATTTTAAATAAAAAGTGCATGTACAGCAAAGGTAAACTACTACATGACTTCGACAGTTCAATTATTCCAGTCAATTAGTCAATTTTATCTGCATTTCTCCATCACAGCTTCTTTCTTTAAAGAGAAACATGGGATGGAGTCATCAATACAGAGGGCATTTAGAACTCAGGAGTCTGCCATTTAGGCAAATGAGAAAGTGCAAATAAACACAGCCATATGCGATGCAGTGGTACTTTCATGCTAATTGGCTTTATCCCATATGGAGTCAAGAGAGCTTGCACAAGTCACACTCACGCTTAACATGAATGTGTGAAAACAAGCAGGTGACTGCACTGTTTTTAGCCTGATTTCTTATCAAAATGATGTCTACCTGAACGATGTAATCTTTTCATGACGTGTTCCCCTCAATACATCTTTGGACTAAACAGCAGAAGTTTAAATTCAACAGAGAATTCAAAAATACTGTTTTGCAAAAAATTGCAACTGGCTAGAGAACAAATTCCCTTAGTGAGCAGATTACAGAAAAGCAAGCAGATCTCAGCTCTTATCAGCTCACTGTGTCAGCTTATGTGTTTGTCACCCAAATCAAACTAACTCTTGAAACAGAGAGCACTGATGCAGTTATGGTTTGAGAGAGAAATGAACGAGCTCAAGGAGGGGAAGGAGGCTAGCAGCAGGCTAGTAGGTAGATGAGAACCTGGGAGTACCAAACATGGTCCAACAGGACGAGGCTGCATTTGAAAGATGCCAACGCAATACAGCACGGTAATACGTGAAAAGAAAACAGATTTTCAGCAATTTTTGCTAAGCACTTATTCATAGATTTCCTGCTAGCCACTGCTGACAACAGATCATTTCCAAAAGGAGAAACTAAATTGAAAGAAAAATTTTGATTCAGAATTCTGAAGAGTACTTACACTAGGTCAACTAGTTGCTACCTAATAACTAGACCAATATAGTAATGACAGTAAACAGATGTCATTGTAACTACTCAACATTTGTCATTTAAAAAGTCCTTAGGTTTCAAACTTGAACAAATCTAGTTCTGCAGAACTCTATGGCAGCATTCAAAGGCTATGGTCTTCCGTAATCAATCTACTGTGCCTAAGACACTGGTAAGTGACATCATCTTCAAAGAGTATGGACTCTCGCAGACAAATCATTTCACTGCTTAAAGGTCCCATTTTTAATTCACTATTGAAAACTTCCCAAGTATTTGTGATATAGTGACTATTTTACTAGAACACAGCAAGGTACAATTCTAAAATAGTGAAGATACAAAGGTCTGAAAAGCAGAAACAGCAGACTGGCAACATAAAAAGGCACACTAGTGCAATTAAACCAGTGTTAAGTTTTCCTTGATAAGTTGGTCCAATTTCACATGCTCTCTAAGAAGTTCCAGAAAGTTTATATATTTTGAGTGATTCAAGGGAAAAAGTGGAATCAAAGACAGTATTTACAGATTGCAGTTCTCATCATGGTAGTGCACGTTTGTTGTAATAAATACATATACAGTAAAAACAAAACTTCATTAGTTTGTATATTACACAAACTTTTGCATTTTCTGTCTTCTGCAACTGCCTTTTATACATATTCACACTATTTTTTTTTAACACTTATCATTACACCTCATCAATGCCAGCAAAACCAACAAAAGCTTGAAGGTGTTAAACAATGAATATTCCAAAGACATACAAGCACGCACAAACAAGATCATAGATGACTGCCTTTCATTATCACTAAAACTTCTTACAAGATGCCCAGCAGAACTCCGTAAAAGGTAGATTTTCTTTGCATTAGGCAAGCTTATTTTGCCTTAGTAAAGCAAAAGTTGCACAGACTGTATCTTACCATCCAAAGTAGACTGCAGTGGTCCTATTCTTCCCATTCTTCTGACTCTCCATACGTGTCTAGCAGATGGCACATAGAGCTGTGTAACCTAGTAGATTTAACATGTTAAATTCTGATATTTAAGATCCTACAGAAGCTGAGTTTTTATTTTACTTCTCAAAATTCATTCTCTCACTTTGAATTAAGAATCAAGATAACACTACAGTTTAACACTACTACTTTAAGGTGTGTGGGTATTATTTCCTACCAACCCTGAAGCACTGTCACACGGAGAAACGCAGTTCTTGAACACCAGGTAAGCAAACAAGCAATAACCAAAAATGGAAGCGCTTATTGCTTACCATTGCTATGCAACACCTCCCACTGTTAGAACATTCAGCACTGCATGTTAGTTTGCCTCATATATGATTACCTTAAGATTCAAAGGAATGATTCAAAGGAGATACTTCCACATTCATAACAGTATTTTTGCTTGCATGCATACGCGCACTTAATTCAAGTAGCACCATTTTGTTTAAAGTATTTAGGAAAAAACTCATTTCTAGGTGAGATAAGTACAGAAAATGCAACCGAGTTTTACTGTATTTTCGAAGTAAATTTAGAGGTATGATTCCAATACAGAACAACTACTGTACTTTTGAGAAGAGCTTAAAACCATAAGAAAATAAACAGAAAAAAATTAAAAAATAAAAACACATTATGCAATGTCCAACTCTCTGTTGCTCTGCTGCTGTAAATAGAGCTTAACTACAATGTTGCACTGTAGTGTGGGTCCCACTTTAGGGCTGGTAAAGCAATTTAACACAGAAGCTTCTTAACAGATGCAAGCCTTCTCTACTAGAGAAAAAAGCAGTTACTACACACCTTAAACAACGTTAAAACTGCAAAACATCTACATTGCTGATACTGTTAGGAATCAAAAATTAAACTTCATCAGCAGTAATGCTCTGTGAAAAGGAATATAATTGCACTTACCTTATCTGCTTTAATGTTTTCTTGCTCTGAGAGCCAGTGATTTGGTGGACAGAAATTTCTCCTTGTATCCCTTGCTTTCAGCATTTTCACCAGGTTTGTGATGACCTAGGCACCAGAAATACATACAATCAATATGCACTTAGTACTGTGAACAAAATTCTAGAAATTACAAGCTAAAACTTGAGAAAAAAAGTCAGTAATACGTGGAATCAGTACTTACTCTAACTTACTAAAGCCTGCTTTCATACTTCAATACCTTAGAACATGAGTAAGTAACAGGGGATCACTTGTACAACATCCAAAAAAGCCTAGCTTCTTAAAGTCTCATTGCAAATCTTAAAAGCTAGGACTTAGTAATCCCTAGGACTTTGCATCTATAAAGTTAAACGCCTGTTCAGCAAAGCGTAATCAAATCATTACCAGCACTGAATTACTTCTTTAAAGAAATAACAGTTATCTGGGTCATTTAACGCTGCTTTATATAACTACATATTTTTTTTCCCCACTTACTTATATGGGCTTTTAAAAACTTAAGCATACGAATAGATGCATGTTTTAGAAGAGATAGATATATGCCTACTCTTTATTACACTTCATTCCAAATCCAAGATTCCGAAAAATTGAGCTGATGGGAAAGTCGTCTTTGTCCACAGGAAAGACTCTCAAACTTCTAGACAAATCTTAGAGACCAATCAGTAACAGTGGGTGTGGCTGCCTACAGGTAATGAACTTAACTAACGAGCCAGTAGAAGATCACACAGCATGCTCCTTAATGGCCAAACTCTATAGAAGTCAACATCAGCTTGGGAAAGTACAGAGGAGAGGGTGAAAGTATTAAACAAAAGCACTACAAGTTGCAGCTCTGAAGTACAATGAAAGACTCAACTAGTTCTAGCTGCTGCACTAACTAAAGCACTTTCAGCTAAAGGTGCCTCACAGAAGTCAGAAGCATCTGCCAATTATATCACCTCGCTGAAGTGATTATCCATGTGGAAAAACAAACGCTGGCATTTTTAAAAGCTCTATGCCAGAGAAAAGAGACTGCAGGCTCCTTTTATTGTTGTCAAAGCTAGCTAGAAAAAAAATGTTGCCTTAAAGTATCGCTTATCAAATAACCTATACCCACAAAGACTGTCTCAATTAGAACAGCTCCTAGTGTGACTAGCTCAGTTATTTCTGTTTTTAGCTAAACTCCAAAATTCATCAGTGATCCAATTTAACAGATTCATAAAGTAAACACGTCCCTGAGAAGGGCCCAGCTCAAGCATGCCTGGGGGCAGACTACAAATTGACAATTTGAAAAAAAAAAAAATAACAGCCAATATTATTCCAGAGGTCAGGATAAAAAGCCTAAGAAGCATCTACAGCCTTGAAAATACACGTACAGGGTGGGTGGTTGCAATCTCCATTTCATATGCACATATAAGTGTAATATCATTATGTTACCTACAAACTAAAATGTGTTCAGTAAAAGCTCTTCAGTGTGTTAAGTCAGTAAGCCCAGCAGAGAGCATAAGTATCTTCCTGGAAGCCATGTGGTAAAGTGGTTTAACAGATTTTGTTTATCAGCTGAACTACAGTACACGATGATGTTATGCTCTTGTGCCACTCAATCACAAGTCAAGGCATGTTAGCTTAAACCACTATGTTCAATTCATGTTTTACTTCACAAGGAGCTCAAACGATGAAAGGTATATTTGCCATTACAATCACGCAGACAAAAAATGAGAAAACAGAACATTTTTTTATGTACATCTGCATAAAAAATTGGGGGTCTGAGAAAAATGTTTGTCATGGTCACTGGGGTGTCTGCAATTTTGGAACTGTTCTTGGAAGTTTTCTCCAATCCAGAAAAGAAGGAAAAGTATCAAGGTAGCAACTACTTCATCACAAGCTCTGGCATAATTGCTTGTATGCCTTCTCCCCAAAGCAGGTTTGATATACATGCAAGACAAAAATCAACTTCAACCAACACTACATAAAATTAAGTGGAATCAATACCATTTTAATTTAATAGCCTCCAAAATGTTGCTGCTGCTGTGACAAGCACACATCTGTTTTTGAAATTTAGAACTATAGCACTTGAGAAAGGAAGAAAAACACAGACAGCTCATCTGAAGTAATCTTCCTAAAAGACAGCATTAATAGGCAGGTGTCAAAGAGGGACAGGGAGTTTAATGGGCCTCCTAAAGGAATCTGTGTCTAGATACCATACAAAAGACCTTTTAAGATCCAGCTCGTCTTGAATAAAAGAACAAAAGAATGTTGTTAAGGGAACTGTCTGATTGCACAGGAATTTTCATATCCTTGCCCTTATAAAATTCAATGCAGGTGAGGTGAGTCACTGAAGCTCTGTGGTCCCATTACCACTATACTTAAGGGGGAAAAAAAAGCAGAAAGTTTTCACGTGAAAACCATGCTAATAAAGCGTTTGTACAAGTGGTTAAAGAAGACCTAAAGGAAGCTGAATCAATTTAGCTGAGACTGGAGTTCCTTCTACAGAATGAATGGGTTACTAAGAACACTAGCAATCTATACTTGAGATTTGTTCTGTAACATTGTGAATGTGTTTTAGTGAAAGACCCACTTAATGATAATTAAAATTTATTTTCCATAAAGATGTGAGTAACCCTCAAAACTGCAGTTCACAAGAAGAGCAACTTAAGTTCTGAGTACATGAAAACAAGTTTTATTAATGAATAACTGACTGCTTTGAATTAACCTTATGAAACTACACCCTTCTACAGAATTTGTAGCAGCTGACTGCAAGTCATCCTACACCAAGCCAAAAAAGGGTGATTCTGCCTCATAAAGACATTTTCATATGCAAATCCTACCCTCCCCAAAACTTCCAATTTGCCAGCCAGTTAAGTGTATTTCACTGTCAGCAGTCGCTGTTCTCAGGATGGCCACAGCCTTGATGCTGGAATGCTCTTCATAGCACACATCAGTGGCACCGAACACTTGTAGAACAAGTGAGAGACATTCAAAGGGACGTTAGGGAAGCAATATGCCTTTGTCTGCAGGCACTCTGCAAAAACTTCAGAAAGGACAAATCTCTCATATTGGCACAGTGTAAATAAAAGAAAAGTGATTTTTACTTCAACATCTTAAATTTATTAACTTTCAGTTTTGTGTTAAGGTGGGTTTTTTTTTTTGAAATATTGCTGCCTGCTCACTGGCAAGAACCTACTTGGAAGCTGCCCTCAGGAAAGACTGAATACTTCTTAATCGAGTGAACTTCAGTTGTATTGAGCTTTTATTTGTAATACATTTCTGGAGGAGTAAGCAAGCAAAGCTTTGTTACTAGCTACATTTCTGGGTAAAACCAGTTTTCAAGATGCCCTCAAGATTTACACAGATAAATTAGCTAATGGAAGACAATTCTGGCTCCTGAAAACACAAGCAGCACACCAGGTTGATACAAGTTTAATACCTGCCTGCAAAAGTGAGATAGAGTAACTTGGAATTTCACAACTTGCTGGATGGAAGTGCAGTATGATCAGATTCACTGGAAATTAAGGAAGCTAGCAAAAGGAATAAATAAGCCAAGGAGAACAAACAGAAGATGGCATGTAATAAACTGCTAACACAGAAACACTCCTAATATGCTGTTCTCGTTAGAGAAATAGACATACTGGGGTTTTCACTTGTGACCTTTAAATTGAAAGTTTATTTGGCAATTTAAAGACAAGTAATTAAATTAAATCGTGCAAACATATATTAGATCAATCTGTGCAAATTACAGATTCAGCGGTACATTAGGACTGTATTCAATGCAATCAAAACATTATCAGTTACTCTCACTGCTATTAATGCTTATGCTCATAAGTGAAATGTGTTGTAAAATCAGACAGAATAGGCTGGATAGAGGCTATCTTAGACTTGTAGAATGAATAAGCATTCCTTAATTAGCCCATCAGGTTAAGTGCAAGCCTTAATGGGCCTTTCCCAAAGTCTAGCATGACATCTTTCTCCAAACATGGCCAAGAAGAAAGTTCCATTAGCAATATTAATACAAGCTTAGTTGATCATTTTCATTCAATTAACTTCTTTCAATTAAATAGATAGCTTGACAAAAGCAGTGATAAAAGACCTGAAGGGACAGCTGATGACTCGAACTGAACATTAGTGTGCGAGAGGTCACCAGTATTAAACGGACTGTAAATCTACCATTCAATTTGGAAAATGCATTTCTTCTGCTCCCACTTCTTTAATGAGCAATTTTAGCTGACTAGATATGTTTGCTGCAGAATTTTCATGACAAGTCAAGCACTCGATTTTTCCAGCAACAGTTATATTAGGTTTTTTTCCTGCCAACATTTTCAGCTTCTCTTATGTCTTAGGGTGCCATAGATAAAACTAACAGAAATATATTGGTAGATAGCCAGAAATGATGTACATTAAGCTTAGATTTGCTAAGCCAAATTCACCATCTCATTAGTATTCCAGCAAACCCAGAAGGAGTACCAGCATCACGTTTTGGTAAAACATCAACAAATCAGTGGTGAAGCCCAGTACCAACTTGGTGAAGCCTCCAACACTGAAGTACCCAAATCACTGCACGATTCCAACACCTATGTCACGTTATAACTATATATTAAGTAACCTGCTGAACAGGATTCCCATGTCTATTCTATCCAGTAACTATTTTTTTGTTGTTGCTTTAAAAACATGATGAGAAGGAAAATTAAGACTTGTGAAAATGGTTATGAGAATTTAATAACTGAAAGTTGAGCACATAGTCCAAAAAATAAAATCTTCCTGAGTCCATATTTCTGAAAACTGTAAAAAACAGAACTAGTAAAATGAAAATATTATTTTAAGTTATTCAGAAAACTGACACAACTTACCTTGAATAACTGAATCCACCTTTTTTGTTCAGTCTGTATACATTGCTGCATCTCCGTATTTTTTGTTACTCCAACACTTCTAAATGCTGCAATATATTCCTCACGAACCTCTGGCTTTGTTTCTGGATAAGCCAACTTTATGATTCCTAAGCACGCATCTCGAAGGCAGCGTGATAATGTTACAAGCTCTTCTAGTGTAAAAGGCATCATTGATGATTGTCTTTGACCTACAACTACACAAACCACAAGTTTCAGTTTCTTTCAGTGTTTTCTTTTTTATTATAAAAACACCAACTTCACTGAACTATAGTATTCACATACAATCTAGTATCGATCAAAAACATCACACAGAGAGAATAAGCATAGGTTTATAAAAAGAAATGACTTCATAATTGTTTACAGACAATTACAATATTCTCTTATTTTCTTCAGCAACTTCTGCTATGTTAAAAGTTTAAATTAGTCTACAGATTCAGTCCAGATCTCCATTCTCTTCACCAGTTCATTGCAAATTACTATGATTAAAAACTTGCACAACAGACCCTGTAAAACTGTGGAACCCATGGTGCAGACCATCTTTTTTTTTTTCCCCTAAATGCAATCATGAAAGAACCAGATGACAGCTGATTGCTCTGGGGACGATCAGCAAGTCAGCCCAGAAAAGCCTTCCCCACAGATGTCAGCAAATCACTGCCCAGGGAATCCTAAAGCTGTAAATTCCAGATGCTGAGCAGATCCCAGAAAATTGATATGGCAGCAGGACATTTGTTTCACAACTGCCATGTTATGAGTGCATGGTGATCTTCATTCTTTTATGAAAAGTAGAAGGTAGTTAACATTCTTAACAAGGATCACCCAGAAGCAACTGAATTGCATGGATTCAGTCCTCAAAGTCTGATAGTTCAACGTTTTAAATAGCCTTACACAAACCCATTCTGTAAAGCACTGTTATCTGGTATGCTTGAAACTCTCACCTTCTATAGGATCACCAAAGAATTCATTATCGTGAATAGAAATAAGTGAATGACTAAACAAAGAACTAAAAAGGTAGAAGAGAGGGATAATTCTACTAGAGTCTTCTAAAGACATTGGAGAACCTCTTGAAATCACTTGAAGGAGTGGTACCATAGACCTGAAAATAAAATAATCAAAATTAACACGTTGTTTGGAAAAAAAATATTAACTTCAGCATTCCAGTAAAAATAGCATTTCCTGTAGCAAAACAGAGGCTGCTGTTTCAGTGTAATAACTATGTACCATTCTTGCAAAACAAAGCTGTTCTAAGTTCTTGTCACTATACTATTGCAGTGTCTCAAAATACATCAGCTCTCCTGTCAGCACAGACTGCAGGTACTTTCTGGTTGAGAACAGAAACAAAGCAATGACAGATTAAGTAATCCACATCTCTGCATAGATTAGACCTACAGGCTCAATGCTTCAGTTCCTAGGAATATGTTTCTGGCACTGCCAGTTTCTGGACTAGTCAAAGTACATGAGATAAAAGTGACATACTTGGGAAGAAGTACTGGGCACTTCAGTACTTATTATGTTAGTGTTACAAGCACTCTAAAATCTACAAGACACCTGCCTTATTTTAACAGATTTTCTTACAACTGTCTACCCAAGTTTTATGAAATCAGTACTACTAATATCAAAGAAATAGGAACTAGCAAACCGTACACTTTTGTTTTCAATCATCACCCACAAGCACTGTCATGCCACAACCTGTCTTGTTCTCTTTTTAACTGGTTACACTCTGTTCAGAATAAAGAAACTCAGTTCCAGAGATAGTGTAATACATACCCTGTAATCATTCGTGTAGTCATTGAAGATATCAAATACCAGAGATGCCTCAGGAATCGGGCATTAAAGGCTAAACTATAAAGGAGCCTGAAAAAGGAAGTTCAAATAAATAACATCTGCCAATATAGCATATTTACACAACGCAATGCTTCGCACAGAACTTTACTTTCAAGCACTCCTCCAACACAAGCAATTTCAGTATACTTTTTCAGGATGGGGTTTTTATTCTCACCAAATCTGATGAAAGCCTCAAAGTTGTAAAACAAGCATATAAATCCTAACGCAGCTTCTATTAACTCAGCAATAAACCACGTGATACAGACCCAAACTTGCAGTATTCCACAAAATTAAACACACATTAAATAAATACAACATATTTATTTTTTTTTTCCTGGGAATTTTTAGAACTTAATACATTGAATCACATTAACCGGTAAAGAGGTCACTTCTGTGGTTCATCTGACACTAATGAACACACCTTTTTCACTGTAAGTAGATCCTAATTCCATAAAATTGATACTAGTAACAACAGCAGCTATACCCATGTAAAAATAAGTGTGTCCACAAATCAGCTACATACAGGACTGCCTTTACTACGCTAATTCACACATGATTTGAGTTGATACAACATTTTATAGAAATGAGAAATAAAGAGTTTCCTGGTGCTAAAAGTTGTTCTTTCTCCTGGAGGAAAAAAATAAAACATAATTTGAAACAATTCCTGTATGCAAGAAGTGAAAAAAAAAAAACAAAAAACCAAACCAATCAAGACTTGACTGACTAAGCTCTCATCTTCCTGATATTGAAGAACTATACTCTGTTAGCTACTCTCCAAGGTATCCTAATCACTATTAGATTAATGATAGTAAAACAGGTACTCAGGTCCACATTGCCTCTTGGAGGCCAACAGTCCCAGAACACTGAAGTTTCTCATGACCATGCACACAGGAGGTAGAAAGCTGGGAAAGGGAGCAGGAAGGACAGACAAGAAGGGCTGTCTGAGAAACCAGTATTTATTACAGACCACATGGATAAATCAAAATGCACCAGATGGCAAAAGGAAAGGAGGTACAATTTTAATTAAGGAAAAACGTAAAATATTCAGTAAACACTTAAGAACATTTGAAGAGCTTCTAAGCAACAATTCATTTCAAGACAGAAAAACAAAATCCCTACCTCACTCACATACAAATGCTGCATAATGTCATATGCCAGTGGGTCCTAGCTTACTGGACCCAGCTTACTCACTTGCCCCTAGCTCACTCTTTTTTCACTGCCTTCCCTAAAGCACAGCCTCCCTCATGCACCCAGTGCCTTCTTCAGGCTCTTAGTCGACACGCACCCACCAAGCCAGCTGTGCTAGGATGCAGCAGCACTGCGAAGGGCAGCACTCCTTCCCACACACACAGCTACTGTGAGACAGGCACAGAACAAGGGCATAAAAAATAAGAAGAAATGAAAGACAAGGAATAAAGTTTAAGGTACATCTTTGCATCACTCCCTTCATTACAAAAAGGGGGATTTAAAATCCTTGTAATATAAGTAATATAATAAAAGGAATTGGGAGCCCCACATACATCATGGAAGCTCTGTGATGATGAATACTACTGAGCTTGACTCAACTACTGGAGTTAAAGTTGGTTAAACATATGCTTTTACTGTAAAATTAAGCTCTACTCCAAGAATGGCGATTTTTTTCTTATTATTTTTAAATTAACCTGATTTTGATCTGTGGGAATTTTTTCTTCTACATTCACATTATTTGACAGTTGGGTAGAAATTATGTATTATGTAAGGAACAGTTTATTATAACAAGATAATTTAGAAAAATAGGGGTATGTATTTTAACGTATAAATATCTGTGCGATAGCTTAGATGTCTTGGTTACTGAGATGAGAAATCTCTTTACTGACCTTCAGTTTTCAGCCTCTTATTGAAAGAAAAAGTAATTTGGCACAGGGCCACTAAGTCTCAGAGGGCTTCCAAGTAAAAACTTGTTAATTTTACAATCATCCCTGGAAATTACCTAATAGGTTTAGCAGAAATGAATAAACATTATGGACACTGAACCCGTAATAATGTAATTCATTTTTTCATTCTAGCAACATTCAGCAATAATTAAGGGAAAAAAGGACAAACCTTAAGAGCTTATAATAATAACCTTTGTCTAAGTTTTACCCATTTTTATTCTGTATTGGTGATCCAGGCAGCCAAGCGTAGCAGCTGCCACATTTTATGGTCCAATTCCAGAAACACTGGATGTATTCAACTTTGATGCTTCCCTTTCCTGAAAATCAGGTAAAATACACTACGTACAGTTGGAAGATGTTATCACACAGCCCATTTTATGAAGACAAAATACTTATGAAATATGAAACAGATGAATTCATCAATTCTAATGCTCTCAAAGTTAATAGAAAACAAATACGAAATTGCAAACTAAACATACAACACAATTCAACAGTCTGTTAAAAAACAAAAAGCAACATCATAACTTTCACCTGAAATATTACTGAGTATTACTGACTGCCAAAGGAGCGTCAGCAGGAACAGCCCCCTGTCTTCCTGCTCTAAGCACAGAATTTTGCTTTCAAAGTCCAAGGTAACAATTTTAGGAAAATAAACAATAAAAACATAAAGATGCCCCTGAGGAATCCCATCTCTGCAAAGACTGGAGAAATCAGCTGTACTTAAAAAAGAAAAAATATAATAATATTTGAATAGTTACATTCTGATTTTTTACCCCCTCCCTTCTGTACTGAGTTTTTTTGTGAAATCTCAGTGTATATTACCAATTCCTCTACTATGAGATCATTGAATGTGGTTTTATATAATGGATTCACTAATAGATTTTTCTCGTAAGCTTTAATATTCAGATTTATCACTACAGTTTGGGAGAATAACCATTTTTCAGCTAACATTTTTGAGCTCCTCTCAAGCAGCAAAACGAAGACTGTCAGCTCAGGTTGTGACAGAGTTAAATCCACTCCACAGCTTTCTGTGAAATATCTGTTTTAAACATGCTAAATTAAATTATCCGCTCCCCAAAGTACTAACATAATGGCCATTTACTTAGAACCTTGTTTCTCTCTGTAGGCATCTAATTGTTCACAAAGGCCACATGATTTATGTCTGCTTGCCAGAAAGGTATTTTTGGGCACCTCTGGTTTAAAAAAAAGTGTTGAATTCCTCCTGCGCAATGGGACAGATTAAATGACCCATTAAGCTTAATTTAGCTGAGGCACCACTACAAGTTAATTAGTTAAAGGCAAGATTTTCAGTCTAGGCCATAAATTGGGCCCAGTTTCCCACTGAGACCATTTAAGTTAATGAAGAGAATACAACAGGACAAGAGGAGCTCATGCATCTGATAAAGGTCACTGCAGCAGGGGCAGGGGGGCTGGCACCACACAACTGCAAGGTGGCACAGGGAAGGAAAAGCAGTCTTGCCATGCACTGCATCACTGTGTAAGCTGCTTGATGCTTCTATCTCTTCATACTTGACGATAAAGCTTAAAAACTGTAAAAGCTTCCTATACAGTGATTCTGGTTTCAGAAAAACACAAACATAAGAGCGCTGCCTAATGAAGCGCTGTAACAGCCTTACGTACAGCCCGAACATCTTCATTCAGCACATACACGAGAACAGGCTGCTCCTACTACACCCTAACTTGGTTTTCCAATTAATCCCCACCCACAGGGTAAGATGAACAGCGTTAGGTAAATAAAACGGTGCCAATGTACAAAACAGTTCAACCAAGCCAGCAATTTCCCTGGGCTACTAACCGCATCACTGATGTGACCACCAATGCACCAACAGCTGTCTGACATTAAACTGCACTGATAACCTGAAGTCTACTGTATTAATTTAATTAACAAATTAAATTAATAAATTATCTCCCTAAATATTTTACAGAATTGGAATTTGCTAGTGAAGTGTAAAGTCTTGCAAATCTCTTTGTAACAGTAACAAGGGTTATAGTGACTCAGTTGTTGGTTTTGTGTTTTTTTGTACTGTGGGTTTCCTTTTTAATTGGATTTGCTTGCATCTTTCCAGAACATAGTCAGAATTTAATGTAACTAATACAATCCTGGTCCATTTAAGCAAAAATTAACTACACAGTACATGTTCTCTGATAAACTAGAATATGCAGAATAGGAAATACGCAGGGAGGAAAACAAAGTACTGACAGTCCAACTCAAAATCCACTTCTGTGTCAGAGCATCAGAACAAGACTTGAAAGGTTCGCTCCTTCTGGTCTGAAGTACACTACACTTTGGGTTATTGTTATACCCAAACCCAAAGAAGCTACTAAGCTAATGCAGTGACAGTAAAATTTCTAGCAGAGTATATCACCGTCATCAGTCAGATCACCCAGAAGTACCAAGTGGCCACAAGCAGAAAAAGCAATCAGCTTTAATGGACAAATTCTGAAATTCTCATCCTCCTTTTCAAGAATGAAAATATCACAAAACTATTTTTAAAAATACAGATTTGTTGTATCTTCTCTTGCAAAGTCTGTGTCAATCTTAGCATAATTTTCTTTTCAGTTCTCAAACACTTCTTTTCAGTTATTACTCTTTTTATTAAGCATTTCATTTAAAAAATTTGCAGCATCTGTACCTGTTAATCATCATTCTTCTATTAGAGTTGTAACTGCTGAATAAGTAGTCTTTGTAGCAGTCTTTTCAACCTTTTAAATCCTTTTTTGAGTTTTCAAAAAGAGAATAAAAACATAATGTATTCTAAGAGTTTAAAAATTTCAAAGTCATTGCAAATACATTACTTTTACTTTACTAAACTATCCAAACTATTTCTACATGGTTGAATTAGATAGCTGCATTTTACAGTGAATACTGACTCATTTAAACTTCAAAAAGGTGAAGCATCTTGTAAAATACTCATGAGTTTTGAAAAATTATTTGGGCAATGTTTATTACCTTTAAAACAAGCATCAATTATCCTTTGGAAAAAAACTCTGAAAAAGAGCTTTTAGAGTACCTTCTTGGAAACCTAGGTCAGGTCTGAAAGGCACTGAATAGGACAAAAGATTGACATCGACTGATGCGGTTGCACGTGGTAAACCCAACACTACGACTGGCTTGGGAGTCATAAACAGTTAACAGTAACTGCAGTTTATCAAATGCCTGTATGAATTAACATCATTTTGATTGTGAAAATAATTCAACAAGTATTATCGATTAAAAACACTTAAATTCAACTACTTTGGACCTATTCAAAAGCTGTAATAGAAAGTAATTTCCATATTTCAAGATGCTGATGAGAACCTTCATAGCTTCTGACTTAATGTTAACTACCTTGTTATCACAAATAATCACAAAGACCTAATATGGCTTCACAGAGGAAATAGATGCCATACTCATACAATTAAATTCGTGTAGGATTTCTTTATTCATTAAGCATCCTTTCCACAGTTCACCAGCAAACCTCAAGTCAAAGCAATGATGCATTTAAACTCAGTAATTACTATCCAAGGCAATGTACTACTTTCAACAATAAAGGAGGGATACTAATTCATTCAACTGCTGCTATGATCTTCAGGTCTCACATCCTGCTCTAATGCAATTAGTCTACAAAGAACTAATTACCCTAATCGAGCAATCACAGTTTCACTGACATCTTACTTCCTCTAACAGCTATAAACACCACTGAGCCAAGATAGCACCAAATTAGTTTTCTGTATCATTGTTTACAATGCAGTTTGAATTGATTATTTACAACATTCCCTAAATACTTAGTTTATTGCTAGCAACTACATACTTATTCACAACTACTTGCACCACAATTGCTTTAATACTTACACGTTTCTCACTGGTGATAAAAAGGTAAAAAAAAATAAATAAATTTGACCACTGACATNAAAAAAATAAATAATTTTTCCCCCGTCCATTTTTTTTTTTTTTTTTTTTTTTTTTTTTTTGCAAAATTTGTGAAATAATAGTGCACAGTTGAACAAGTATTTTACTTCCACTTCAGGTTTCAAAGCCCTTCCCAACAAGAAGGATTTTTTCAATGGTTAGGAATCATTTCAATTTGTAGTGAGAGAGACACTGGTTACACATTAAAGGAGGTAGAAAACATTTCTGTACTCAGCTGCTCAGTGACTGTGGAACCCAATTGCTGTGAGTTTTAAAAATAAGTTAGACACTGTTCTCCAAGAATGACATTAAATGCTGTCTCTGAGAAGAAGACAGGAGAAAAATGCTTCTCAAGAATCTCTGCAAACTGATTTGTGGATGATTTTCTGATCACAAACACTATCCCACAGTCCCTTAACACAGCAATGCAACTCACTAAACAAAGCATGGGCTTATATTTTTTGATTCACTGATCTGTCCACAAGGAATGCAATGAACATTCTTTATTTCAGCTGATAATAAAAGATATCAAGGAAAAAAAAAAAAGAGTACCTAACCAAACAGTCTATCCAGTTAAACAAATTTCAGATGTACTACAGTTCAATGTCATTATTATTTATACTTGCCTGACTTTTGGCACCATCATTCGGTGTTGTACCATTAGCGTGTGGCAGATTGATGCCATCAAGGTAAAGACCTCTTCACTAGCTGAATCTCTCCAAACCATATTCAACAGAGTGTTTGTCTGCTGCTTTGTATCCAGTTTCTTTAGACACTCCTCAGTTATGTACTGAACTGATATTCTCCCATCACCCTACAAACATATCAAAGAAAAATTATCTTTGAATTACTTCTAATGATCAAGTATCCCTTTCCTAAAAAAATAAAAATAATTAAAAAGAAAGAATCCTTCAGAACTCTATTGGAACAAGGATTTCCTGTATAATTACAACATGAGCACATCCATATATACCAGGAGAATTCCTGAAAGCATCACACCTTAGAGTCAATTTAAATCCCTATGCAGGCAAGTGCTGGATCACGGTTATCAATCTTGTCACTTAAGTCAGTGGGAAAGATTCCCTTTAATGTAAGTAGGCTCTTCAGCACTCGAACACAATAAGGTAAGATTACTTACTGGCATAAAATATGCAAATGCTGATCTCTCCCAGCAAAATCAGTTAGCACTGGATGTGAAATCCAGAAATTGATGCCTCCTGTAGATTCTTTTACAAACAGTATTTTTACATTCACCACCCATGTACAAACCTCAGGGTGCCTAACACATGCGTTCAGCTTGTGTACAAAGTATACAAAGAGGAATTCTTTTAGTTGGCACACAACAGAGCAGAGGTCAAAATTATTTTATTTATTTCCCCACTCTACCTGGTCTCCAAGAAAGCAAAGCACACTCTGGCTCACTGAAAGATAAAAGTTATCCAATTTATACCCCTTCTTGTTTTTTTCTTTTAAGTAAGATAGGCATGCTTGAAAATACGAAATACATTAAAAAACAAATTAAACAAAAAAAAACAGGATAAAAACATACTGCAACAAATCGTATTATGTAATAACATCTTCTCAGAGATTACCTTTAATTTAAAAGTTACTGTAAATTCACAGTGCTTCCTTTTTAATCTAATCACCTCTTAAACATCACTATCTCTAAAACACAAGCACAATCTCACAGTACTTATTACTGTGTATGCATGTATGAGTGGCCCACAAATTAAATATCTGAACTCTAGATTTTGGAGTTCAAAAAATGGTAAACATTTCATACTTTGGCAAAATATTATTTACTGGATAAGAAGGTAGTTTATTCACACTATACTGATAAAGATTTTTGAGTAACAGTAACACACTACATCTAAAAATCCCATCTTAGCATGGGAGTCAAAAATCACCCACACAGTTGTTTAGGTTCCCCCCGCCCCACTTTGTTTTGCTTTATGAACTCTAAATACACTATAATTTCACATATTCCACAAGAGAAGATTGCACACCACAGTAGTCCTCTGAATAGTAGTACATACTTTGAAGATTATACACAGGCCATTAAGAAACTATTGAAATCTCCAGTTGTGGTTGCTCAAAACGTTGGCCAGAGCATTAGGAAGTTGAAATTAGCATGGGTTCATTTCACTAGTAAAAGTTTTACAAATGCTTACACTCCAGTGCAAAGTCATTTTTATGCTACTCTCTATACTGCAGAAAGTAAGCAACCCACCTGTGAAAGCTCTGAAGGTAATGTATATATTTAAAAACTGAGCTATAATTTTACACGGTAAAGACTGTACTTGAACATAGAATATTTTCACGAGGAAAAAAAATACAGGGTTGGAAAATCAGATTAGCATGTTTCATTATATCCTAATGTCACCATGAAGTCAAAGAACAAGGAGAGCGTAAGTCTCTGTAAAATTAAAGCAGAGAAGTTCAACTTCGTTTCTGTTAAAAAAGAAAGCTCCATTGTCCAGAAGTCACACTACCTGAACTATGCTATCATACCAAGAGCTTTACTTGCGCCTTTTTTCCTTTTATTAAAAAAATTAAAAAAAAAAAGGAAACAAAACATGGTTTTGTTTGTTTGCAATGAGCAGCCATCTAGTTTTAAGAAGTACACATATCTCCTGCTATGAGTACCTAGAAAAATACCAAGCTCAGGTTGATGACGGTTTTGCCTGAATTTGCCACTACTGTAAATCAAACTCATTCAAAGAAATTCTATAATGCTTACTGGTGTAGTTGTCATTTTACTTATCTCTTCATCCTCATCTTCAGAGTCACTGCTTGCATCTTGACAATTTGTACCAGCACTAGATACAGGTAGTTGAGAGAGAAAAGCCTGGAGTACCCTCAAATACACAAGCAGTCCTTCTTCTGAAAGGGATCCTGTACCAAATATATTGAAATAAAAGATCATTAGCTAGGCAATACCTCACTGCATTTTACTGGAAATATCTAACCAAAAAACACACTATGCCAAACCCTCCCAATTAAGCACATTTTTTTCCTTGACAGGGGTAAAAGTGGTTAAAAACACAGATCTCTAATAAGCGTAACCACAGACTGCTAGGTAACAAACTAGGTTATGGAAATGCATGAAACACTAACTCAAATATGAAAAAGCAATGAACAGGCCATATAGCTTTCTCACCCAAACATGTTTCTCCAACTGTTAACATGAAGTAAAAAAGCCATGGGGCTTGATCACTTTTTCTTGAGCATCCATTTTCTGCTAATAATAGTACATTCAGAAAGAATTCATAAGGGAAAACGATCTGCACATCAGCCAGTGCTGGAATGATGAAATGGAATATCTGATCTGTAAAAGGTGCTGCCACAAACTCCTCCGTGAAGGCTGCAAAAATCTGTTGCCTAAAACGAAGAAAAAATGTCTTGATGGAAAATACAGGCAACATTTCTCACAAGCACATCCATGGCATGACTGATCAAATTTTGCAAGTTTGAACACATCCACAAAGAAGACAGCAAAGTAGTACTCCACGTATGGTACTTCTACAATGCCCTTTCCCTGATCATCTTATTACCCTTTAAACTTAAAATGAACTAATGGAAAACTATTCTGAAGTTAAATTTTTTCATTTTAATCTCAAAATAAAAAAACAAACTAAAAAAAATCCTGATCAGTTTTTGTTTTTTTGTTTTTTTACTGTGACACAAAACACTATCACATGCCTCAGAGACAGTTTCATCTTTCTTCTGTCTTTCCACATACCTGACTCATTCTCCTCACAAGTTATGACTTAGTTATTTCCCCTTTCATAAACCTGTCACAAAATCCTTAAATGTGGAATTCTTTTCATCTGCTTCTGGCTACATCTTTATACTCAACTAAGTTTTTCCACACTTAGGTTCCTTCATAAATCATTACCACAGCATGTAAATCAAACTGCCCTGAAAAAAACAGCTGGATGCTAAATGACAAACTGTGAAGCTCTGACAATAATAAAAAGCATACAAGAATCTAATATTATTTTTATTTACCTTGCACCTTCTGGACAGGAGCTGTATGTAAAGTGCAATGGTTTCAGAACATTCTCCAGAAGGATTTTTGCAAGAGGGACTCGAGAAACATCAGAATACTCAATACTTGATGGAAGCTTATTGTTAATTAACAAATAAAGCGACCTGTAATAGCCTGCAAATAAGTAACAGCATTATTTAAATACGGTATTACTTATCTTCTTTTCTTTATAAAACAACATATACTTACTTAACATTTATAACTTTAAAAAAAATCTGTAATTCACTGCAAGAAGCTTTACCTAGGAATACATATTACCACAGTACAAGTCACATTCACGTAACAAATAAGAGATATCAGCTTTATCTTTGGAAGCAACACTTGATGAATTCATAGATAAATAATTGCATTCAGAGTCAAGTTTGACCAACCAATCCTCCTGATAAAATGAATAATTCCTTCTTTTTGAAACAATGACCTATGAAATATGTTCTTCTCTCTTTGACAGCTCAGTTTTTGCTCTTTCAGAAATTAATTTCTCCCACAACACCAAAACACAACAGTATCTTATGTGTTCTGCTAACAAGGCTCTTAAGCCTCAAGTTTAAAAACACCTTGCTTGAGCAGTCTGAAGAATACAATTACTGCTCCAAAACAGGAACCTCTCAGACAGTAATAAAATGTATTACCATTAGAGCCACAAAGATGGGTATAGAGGGTAATCTGTCTCGCTGTCAGAAATCTAATTTTGTCTCACTACAATACAAATGGAATCACATGATTTCATTCTTCCTAATCCAACTTCCTCTTACTCAATGAAATCATAAATTAAGACACACGTTCCACTACTACAGGAGCCACTGTTCATGCATAAATAGCATGATACCTCTCATTGAGAGACAGAGTCTAAGACATTTTGTCAGTCTCCCTAATCTGATATATACCATAACAAAAGGAAGTTATCATACAGAGTAACTTAGCAATGCTGACTAGACTTGCATGGAGGATGACCTATAATCCAAAACATATATAATAGAAGTTGAATACAACTTCTTTAAAACTTAACCATCTTAAATAATGAGGAGACTGCACACTTGTTGCAAATGAATGCTTCTTGCTGTTGTAACCATGATTAGAAAGCTGAATTTCTTTTAGTAAATTTATAATTTAACATCTTGGTAAACTTTTATGTATCAGAGGTAATGTTACACTAAAAGAAGAAAAAGTAATTTTTAACACATCCTTTATGAAGTAAACAATGAGATAAACACAAATACTCTGGTAGTCTTAATTATGCTTAGTCAAGTAAATAAAATGTGCTATGGTAAAGGTCACTTCTGTCCTGACAGTAACTTCAAAACGTGGAATCTGGACACATCTTCATTAGCCTAAGATAGCTTTGTTCTACTGAATATACCTTAAAACTCACTAGAACTATTTCAAAAATTAACTAATTGGAAGGTGCTATTTTACACTTTACATCCATGCAGCTGGAAACAGGATGTCTGTTTTCATACTGTTATTGGCATTTTTCCCCCAACCACCCATCATTGCAAAACTCAAGTGGTATCACAAAAGCTAATTATTTTTTTCACACATCCTCAGAGCAATACAATTTCTTCAAGACAACACGAATTTTCAGTGATAACTACACAACTCATTAACTTTCAGTATGTTTGCACAGGTGTAACTGATTGCAGCTCAGCAAACAGTTTTGCTGATGATGCCACCAAGCAAATAAAGGCTAGGTCACCATCTCTTTGTTAAGGTGTCTCTATCTAGTGCTAGCAAGATGAAAAAATAATGCCAATTTACAATAACAGTGATCATTAGCAGATACAGAGAACTATATTCACCTACCCTCAAAATCTGTAGTAAGGTCTGTATAAATAACTTGGAAGAATACTGAACTTATGAAGAGAATGTCCAAAGAATTTAAACAGTAATTTCTCAAGCAGTGATCTCATTACAAGTAAAATATCTGTTTCACATATGGGTTAATGTATGCAGCACTTAATATTTTTCTGTAGTAAAAGCAAAATGCAAAGAAATGGCACTGCCTTCAGGTATTATGCATTTTGTTCAATTCTTGAGTGCTGTTGAGAACTTCTAGTTCCTAGCTACTCACCTTTTTGAATCATGTAGTGCAAAATTTGTTCAATTAATGATGTTACATAGCTGACATCTCGTAAAACAGGTAAATACGTATTCTCAGATGAAAATACCTCAAGCATTCTCATAGGAAGTGCAACATTCAGACTGTCGTCACTGCAGTTTTGTAGTAGCCTACAAATGAAATGAAACAAAAATAACTTACCAGATTTCTCTTATTTCATCACAGATGTAGGCACATCGATTTGCAAACAAAACTACAACAACTTTCCTAATTAGAAGTGATGTTGAAATTAAGTGTACACTTCCAAGTGTTCTCAGTAATTATATCTTTTTGTTGGCATGCTTATAATAAATAACTACTGGTTTTACAGTATGGGCTAGGAACAAATGCTGTTTTAGCTAAACATATGATGTTTCCCAGAGAGACCCCGACTACAGACTTAAGCATTAAAATTACACCCATTTGCAACCTTTTAGTTGTTTCATAAGTAATTTGCTATGAGTAACCATTGAAACTGTGACTATTCAGAGTGGGTTTAGAATAAAAACTATTGGTTACAATGAGGCATATACAGGCAGAGTTGCCCTGACAGTGCCCTTTCTCTCAGTCATCCAGAAAGACAGGATATTAACAGCAAAAGTGACTCTGATAAAACAGCTAAATTTCACTAAACAGATTAAAGATACTTGGAGAAGAACAACTCCTTGGCAGATACAGCTGTAATCAAGCTACCTTTTTTTTTCCTTCTGAAGTTATGTTCTGCTTTGTTTCATCTTCTAAATGTAACGTCAAAAGCCACAACTTTTCATGAAGCTGAGCTCACACAAGAGGAACACTCTTTCTCACTACAAGTTCCACTGCTTGCTTTCTGGGCTTCTGCACCAAACTAAGTAGCTCAGAAAGCAAGTCATACAGCATAGCAATACTCAGTGATTTGAACGCACTCATCTACAAAAAGAAAAACTTCAACATTAAAAGAAAGAAAGATTTTTCTAGATTTACCTTCCATTGATTCTCTGAACATAAGCAGTTCTCTCTATTAATACTTAATTTGCTTCACAAAGAACCAAGCAAGTGCACAATGCAATTTCTGCACACATTTTAAGCAGAGGTGTATAGAAAAAAGAATTTACCTGCAACACAGCCCCAACAGTCTTTTTATTTGGAATAAGCAAGTGAGTCTGTCTGGACCATCCAATTGCTTAACAAACTGAGAACTCTGTTTAATTAAATTCTGACACATCCATATCTGAGAAAACATACACAGAAGTTTACTATTTGTTACAACATCTCAGTTCTGTTGTTTCAAGCACAAGAACAGCAGCTGTATGTTACATACATATCATATCCGTATTTTTATAAATACAGGTCTTGCATAAAATTCATCTTAAACATATGCAACATCTTCTTTGGAGAACTTATAAAGCATAAAGTAAGACAATTGTTTCAGTAAAGGAAAAAGATAAGAGACACGTGTCTTACATAGTTCAACAAATAACTTCCAAAATTAACACTGGAACACATTTACAAATAACTTTAACAATTTTTTTAATAAAAGTACCTTCACAATTACAAGAGAGCTAGTTAAAAAAAAAAAAAATCTTACATTTTTTTTTATTTTATTTTACCTAAACAGAGAACAAAAGAGTGCAGGCCAGCAAAACGGATTTCTTGAAGTGGTCAAATCAATTTCTGCATCCATTCCTAAGCCTTCCAAATGAAAGAATACGTCAACAGAACGGATCAAAATATTTACAGTACTCACCAAACGCTTAGAATCCTCATTCTGTCTATAGAAAAAGAGAAGCTGACGAACTAGAAGAGTCAAATTAGCTCCATTAGCAGTAGAAAAGGTTCCTCCAGTTTGGGCCAAATTCGCACAGCGATCAAATTCACTTCTCTGGGTAGAGTACTTAAAATAACAGGAGTTATACATCAGTGCCTTGATAATGGTCACGAATGTATATAGGGATGTGACATTTTTAGAATCTCATTTGTTTCCCATCCCAACTGGTATCAAAGTAATTAAATGCACTTATTCATTAAGAGATCACATACACAAAAAAAATTGAAAATTTGTATTTGGTACACATGGTAGAAGGTACACATGGCAACAGATTTGTTGCTCCTCAAGCCAAGAATATCACACTAAACATTTTCTACTAGTTTACTCAATCAATATTAGCAAATGTAAACAGACAGAACCCTTTCCCAGAACAACCAACCCAAGAGCAGCTTAAAAAGAATATTCTTTTGACTCAGATGACACCTCAGTCACACACACCAAAAAACTTTTGCTGACATGTAAAAGCTGCAAGCATCTAAGTGTCAACTCCAAAAATTTACATCATCCCACTCAAGTCAGCTGTCATGAAGGTGCTTTGCTGAACAAGCATTAATTTACTACAGAACTAAGGTTCAGCAGAAGTTGTCAAGAGAGAATAAGAACTTACACTTCATCAACACACAAAATATTCAAATATGTCAAGACTTTCTAACCTTTTTTTTAACGGTAAACTGATTTTTCATTAAGACTGTTTTATCCTTTTCTCGACAGACAAGTATTTACCTGATGATTTCTGTCCCTGTAACCCCTAACAAATGATTGGATTATTATTGCATTTTTCAGTCTTCGCCTTTCTTCCTGCAAAATGAAGGAGAAATAAATAAATAGAAATAAACACTGTGGAACCAACTCAATTTCTACAATTTTATCTGATAAATTTGTATTCAGAAGGAAATTTCTTTAATGAAAATTAAGCACTATCATTAAGAAAAAAGTACCTGATATTCTGCATCCAATACATACAAAATCAGAAGAAAGCTTTTTATGGCTCCAAGAGTACAACTACCACTAGGTTATAGCAAAAGAATTCTTAATACTCAGTAAGTACATAATACAAATAAACTGAAATCAAAATAAACACATTAACATTTCAACAACGTTAATGTTATAATGCTGAAGAACTCAAACTCAGTGACATTATTCCTCTTTCAGCACAGATCAGCTGACATTGAGAGCCCACTTACTTCCATTCAAGTGATACATCTGTATTAAGAACCCAGCACAGTTTACATAGCAAGGGGAGGAAACAACAAGAAGAGAACAAAACCAAAACAATACACACAATATTTACTAGGAGAGAATAAATCAAAAGGAAAGCGAAGCTAATGCTTCAAGTCTAACTGCTCTACAGTGAAACTACAGAGGAAAAAAAATTCCTGCTCTCCCTTAAATAAGGCTCAGAAAGTGAGTCAGTGTCATTTTATGAAGTCTTCATCACCAGTTACAATGAGTAGTTACAACCATTGCTTTAAGATAGTTCACTTTCTGGTTAACTGAAAGCCAGCTTGCTTCAAGTAATATGGAGAAAGCATTCAGCACATTCCCTGACAACAGCTCTGGTACACCTCATCACAGAAATACCCAAGGGAAGTGGCTATTGTTTTCACTTTCCAGCAATGGCCATGCAGTTTCTTAGGAGATAAAAGGAGATAAAGAAAATACTTGCCCAAACTCAGAGCTACAAAATGGTTTAGGTGAACTTTCCCGAATAAACTTTAATTAAACATATACCTCAAAAACCTCAATTTCTAAATGTATTGTGCCAGAGACACATCCAAATTTTATGGACAAGAACTTGAACTGAATTGGTCAGAGAATCATCAGGCACCTTCCCTTCATAATCATAATACAATGCTCAACTAAATAGTAGATACCTTCTCTTTCTCCCTAGATACTGTTTTTATCCTAGCACATGTAACTGTCAATTAGTGACCCATAATTGCAAAGGTTTTAAGTCTAAGGTCACTGCTAAGGTTCAGCTACAGGCATTTTTTAAAGACATAACTGGTCTTGGTCTCAGAGGAGTCATTCTTTAAAAAAATAATAGCAATTGCTTCTATATAAGAACAGTTCATTTTGTGAAAAACTGATACGTGTCACAGGAAACCACGTCTGTACGTGCATACATATAGAAATATGGCACTGCATCGACTCTGAACTAGTTGATACAAATATTACATTCATAAATATGCAACTGAATAGGTGACTTTGATATCTGGCAAAATGTTTTTGAAGTACACAGCATTCTTAAGTAACCGGTGAAAGCCTAGCAATTTCATGGCTACTTTAGAGAGAAAAAAAAAAAACAGTAACTATTCTCACAAAGAGATGAGCCACCCAAAGGGCTGCATTTAGTCCACCAAGGCTCAAACACATATTTAAAGGGACAAATAGTTCTGTTTTCCTTGATTAGCATGAAATCTGGACAGTTATATTTTTAAAACCATCTTTCAAGACCAAGTTTTTTATCCTCTTCATATCAGAAGAGGAACAAACATCAGAAATAATACATCCTCTCATGCCATACTACTGAAGGGATCTCATACTGCCACATACCACAGAATTACCAAGCAGCCCAGCCTGGAAAGAATATACTATGACGCTGTGTTTCAGAACTGAACATTTTCCTTCCTATGTGTATTCCCTCTTCCACCTTGCTCCAGCTCAAATTACCAAAAGGCAGTAACATACATCAAACTATTAGTAAGATTTCCTGAGAACTCACACATCAGCCTCAGAACCACTCCTAACTCCCTCAGCTACCAGTTCAAGTACCTTCCTTCTGACTGCACCTTTCAGAACCCAGTCTCAAACTGGGGAAGAAGTTTGCTGAAGGTCATCCTCGAAGCAGCAGCAGAAAGAACAGTAGAAAATGGCTCGGCAAGACCAATCCACAAGGCAAAGAAATGGAATTTACTAACTGAATGCCTGTCTTTTCTCAACAAAGATTAGATCCAACAAGCATCAAATTAAAAGGAAAAATTCCCTCTGCACCCAGTTCATACTTTATTATCTTCTTTTGAGATGAAAATCGCTTCTGAGAAGGACCATAAAAGCAGTCAGTTTTGCTGCTTCCAGTATGTTGGAAGACTTCACAAGATTTGCCAGCTGAAAGGTAGCATTCCTGAACTAGCACATCTGCAACAGAATAAAGCACTCGGGACTGCAAAAGTTACAGAATCAAATTAAAATCGAGTGTGTGTGCAAACGCTTACAGTCGACTTTACCTCTCGCTTTCGCCTTTCTTCTTGAGTGCGATGCAGGAGCGAGGCCTTTTCCTCCTGAACGGCACAAATAAAGATACAAAGTCACTTTCATTCAAACACATGATTTAAAATCCTTAACGATACTTAATCACGCACACAACACTCAACAAGAGTTAAGTACTAATCATTTCCTGCACTTAAAACCGCACATAACACAGCCCTCCCAGAAGAACAGAGACAATAGGTGCCTAAAAGTGACAAGGATGGGCAAACAGCAAAATGCTTCACGTTCAGATTCGTGTTCCCAGCATCCCAATAACCAAGGCAAACAGAACTCATTAATAAAAGAGGAAGTGGAAACATAAGAGGGTCCCAATCCTACCAGGTACTCTGAATGTTTGCTGAGCACTTTCCTTGCTGGACATGAGAGCTATTGGCCCAGGTGTGCGGAGCCCAAAGCAATCACCTACTGCTACTAAGCTCCATGCCTTGGCTAACTTGCAGAAAGGATTTAACTCTTTAATTTACTTGTCTTTTTCTTAAAAACTGTTCAGAAAGGACAGTGAAGTAGGCTTCTGTAACACAAATGAAATTTACCTCTACCTCCAATGGTTTTTCTAACCTAGGGCAGTAAAGAAATAAAATACACTCAAGCTGAAAATGTTCTGCATCTACAAATAAATCTGAAGTTGGCAAACAAACGTTTTCATACTGAATCACTTCTAAAACAACTGTGCTGCAATATTTAAATCTCTATGGGCAGACACAAAAACTGATGGCAGAATTCTCCTGCAATTTTTCTGAAGGTAGAGAGGAAGCAAAAAGGTCGTGATTCTCCCAGTTTCATTAGGATACAAAATACCTGAGCACAGAGCACCGAGGACAGTGAAAAGCAAAGCACCGATGCAATGAAAGGAACTTAAAACTGGATTTGTATTTCAGATCATCTATTGGAGCAAGCACAAAGGAAAAAAATCCCATAAGAAGGTTAACCATCTTTTCCTCTAAAGACAGTACTTTACAGCCAAAGACACCACTAAATACAGTTACTGCCCTCTAAATACAAGGGTTTCTTCCACTTGTTAAACACAGTAAAAGGAAGTCCCTATCTAAAACAACAAATCTCAACTCCAGCAACAGGAAGGGGTTTGTGACTACTTGGAAGTGTAAAGTGAAAAAACTGGTATCAGATACATAGACAAAATGATGCAGTAAATTGAGAAATAACCAACAGATGACCTAAAACATTGAGTTTTTTTGTTGTTGTTGTTTTTTTTTTTTAAATATACACTAACTGTTTTCCAGCAGCTGGTCAGAGGGAGAGCTGTAAGTGGGCAGCTTCTCCTCACTTCTTCCAGCTCTGTATTGATTTGAGAAGTGCTCTCTTCAGGGAGACCCCAATGCACTTTGACTACAAATTCAAATACTTGCTTTGGCTGTTTTCTAAGGCAAACATCACCTCCTTAATCTAAATATAACAGAGGAACTGCCCTAAGCCAAAGGATTAAATATACTGGTACGTACTGTCCAACATAAAGAAAAAAAAATATCCTGTTCTCGTTCACATGATACACAAATAGATAAGAAACAGGAAAGAAATCAATGTCTGGCCTATAGTAGTACTTAAATTAAACGTGAGAAATGTATTTTAAATAATTATATCTCCTTCACAGTTATCCAGCACAATTTGAATATATCACCACTTCAGAATTAAAAGTAACACTAGGAACGTGCAAAAGAAAATAAACTTTCTGTGGGAAGAGTGATGACACAATTAATTTTCACCCATGAAGGTCATGCTAAAACATTCACTTCTTACAGTCAGATAACTGTTCAGTCACTTCTCAAATCCTCCCTGTCTCTCTCTCAACAGCGAAAAAGAGTTGAGCTCAGCAGCTGCTGTGCAACCCAGGAGATGCAGTGCCCAGGGCTGCCTGCCAGTCCCACACACTACAGTACGGGATACACATTTCACAACTCCCATCTACAACAGCAACACAACTCTTGGCAACTGGAGGACAACATTACAACACTGCTGTGCCAGGAGCTCCCAACCAACAGAAGCTTGCAGAGATGACACCTGGTTCACTCCCACTCCCCACCTCTGTGATGGCCAAGCTATCCACTTCCTTCTGCTTTCCGAGCAGACACCCTCCCTTTGGGTACTGAAGATGGCAGGTATTCAATCTACCTACCAAAGCAGGCAGTCAGGGAACTGAGCATCAGCTTGTCTTTACACTTCCAACCCTAACTCAAAAGGAGGGGAAAGCCACCCTCCCTAACACCCAACATGCCTTCCTCCTTCAGAAGCTCGCCCCACAAAGCACAGAGCCAGACAAAGCAAAAAAAGAAAGCAAAGAAACAGAAAGCAACAGCAGAATGCAGCATGGCCTTAGGGACAATGAGACAGAGTAAGAGAGAAGAGGAAAGAGTTGAAAACAAAGAAGCAGATGGGGGACAGCAGTCAAAAAGGAAAGCTTGCAACTGCCACCAAAGAGATTTTAAGTAATATTTTTATCCTGATGCATAAATTCATGACTTAAGTGGTGAGTAGTATATTAATCACCACAAAGTTGAAAGCTGCGGTGCTGCTGCTGATCATGTGAGGACACAAGCAGTGTCCAAATGTAACCAAGTAAATGACTGTGCTTCAAAAGCTCCAATACATAAGAAATGTTTTTCATCTACGAAGCACAGTAACTCATATCTTTTCTCTTTCCTTAAAGTAACGACATTTCAGACAAATTTAGCCTGAACTACATGAATATTGATAAACACTCCTAAAGCAAATGAGGTGATGTAAGCAATTTACAAAAGCAAATTCCTTTCAGCAGCTGTGGTTGATAAGTTCTAAGTCACCAAATGAAAGGAAGATTTTGTAGCATCCATCTATAGATAATAAACGTGGACACTGAGCAAATGTCCCCCCTCCAAAGTGCTTCCACATTCCCAATACTACCATAGGCAAGATGACTACACATCTACTGGCTTTTTTGAATGCTAAAAGAAATATTACAGAAGAGGCACAGCATCCTCAACAGACCCAGGGCAATTTAACTTCCACTGAACACATAGCTCTATTAGCCTCAGTAAAACACACTCGGGAACTTGAAAAAATTGCTTTAGAACAGCTGTGACTCTTTACAACATGATTAAGGCTCTAGGTACAGAAAAACATCTTCCAGAAGTAGATATTTTAAAGTACCTAAATATGCCCAGGAAATGGTATTTGTCCAGGGAAAGCCTAGGCCCATTGAAATTAATGACAAGAAAACACCTCAGCATTTGAGCTTCAGTTTTACCTTAGGATGCAGAAAGTACCTGGCACCACTTTTCCCATGGCAGCAGCAGGGCCATGCACAGCAGAACCACAGAGAGAGGAGGCTCCACAGGCCACATGAGAAGGTTACTTTTGACCTCATATGCATTAATTACCAAGCTCCCTATTCACACTTCACCTGGAAGTTGAGGGGTAATACACAGGAATGTGATCCTTAATATTACATAATTAGTTTAAGAAAGTCTATCAGTAACTAATGAAAAAAAAAAAAAATCAAACACTGTAAAATGAAGTACTTTGTTTATTAAAAACAGGTATATTAAAAGAAAGAAAGAGGACTTTGTAAAGTTATTTGTAAAACCATCTCGTTTTGTATTGTCATTTAAAACTATTTTTAAAAGTCCTGGGATTTGGAAAAGCACGTTTGCATATGTTTTAGGTTATACATTTGACCTCATAACATCTTAACCATTTTTTCCCTGTTAAAAGCTTTACAAGAAGTCATTAATAGAGTTCATCACCTGTATGATGAATGTAGATCTACAGAGCCCCTTGGACACCCCAGCACAGGCACAGAGGATTCCCCTACATGTTATGTACTAAAGGACTGGTGCCTCATACTTTTCTTATTGCTGGCAAAACACATCAAGGAACAGCAGCTCTGAGCTGACCAAATCAAGCTGAAAGGTTCCTCAGACTCCCACTACACCACCAGGAGTGCAACTTCACAACAGACAGTGAAACCTGAAAGCTGTCATCAGAAGGGATGGTGACATTACCAGCCCCCTCCTGCCTCAGCCTAACAATCATTCAGCTAAAGGCTGGAGATCAGCTCTGTACTCCAACAAGAACCCTCACCCTGTAGCACCCCCAAAACAGCCAAGTTTTGCATTAGTTCAGTGAGCCATTCACTGCTTGCAACACAGGGAGACTTGGGAACCACCTTGCTGCAGGACCATCAGCTTCAGTCCACCGTACAGTCAGAAGTGGGTTAGCTCAAACTGAAGTACACCCCAAACCAGCTCTTCAGATGTAGACCTAAAGGGGAATAAATTCCTGCCAGCACACCACAGAATTTTCCCATACTGATCTCTATGCACTTTGAGGGCTATGTAACTTCAGAAGAACTAAAAAAGTTGCACCAGGTACAATGGAAGCTACATCTGAAAGTAACTTCTGAAGAGCCTCATAAAGCAGAGAATTGTTTTAATGGTGACAATAAAGACCCCTAAAATTAGTAACTACTTATCACATCATAGATAAAACATCAGAACAGTATCCCTGCCCTCTATCAACTACACAGCCAGAGCAAATAACCCAAATGAATCAGCAGATTTGTGACAGGAGGTGGACAGAGCAGTCCAAATGCTGATGTCATCCACATTTTATACCTATTTTACAATGTAGTACTACAACGTCACAATATTTTGAAAGGAGCAGTCACTTTGATCAAATTAATTCTGCAATCCAAGACTTAGCAAGTGAAACAAACACTACTTTTTTGGCAAAAACTTAAGCTGGATTGGTGTGCTTTTCTACAGCATTCACAACCCAGACCATCCCAATGAGCACAAGATCACACAGTGTAAGCACAGCCCTGAAGCTGCCTGCTTTCATCATTCAAAAACATGGTAAAATTTAATGCTGAGAAAGCACATGGGACTCAATACCTTCCCAAAGGAAAGCTCCTTGTCATTAGAATACACATTTCATATTACATCTTATCATCCCTTTTTTTAGAGCCCTGTGTTTTTGTTTTCTTTCAACACGTTGTGTACCATCAAGAGGGTACTGTGTCGGTCTGAGAATCTGACAATCATTTCTTCAAACTAATACATCTGTAAACTTTGATCTCCTGTAAGTCTTTGTAAATTTATAATCATGTTAGGACTGCAAGCTTTCCAGCTGCCACCATGAGTCTCACTTGAGACACAACAATATTTGTATCATTGTGCATATGCTGGTAGGAGTCAGGTGTCAGAAGGCCTGAGGAAGTCTTGGTACATCTATACTACAGAAGTAAATGGCAATGTCGGGTGGGCTGTCAGCACACATGACCCAAGATCAACAAGGCTACCAGTTGTGGCTGTAGCTACTATTAGCAAAGCCACTCTTTTACCAGTCAAGTTTGCTGATGGTATTTGTTGGTGCAGTTATAGCCACATCAGAACAATCCTGCTGGTGTCTGAAGTCCTGATGGACCAACTCTTCACACTGCAGTGCCTTGCTTCATACTTGTGTTTTGCTAAATACAGCTATACAGGTGCAACCAAACGTGGAAAACTTCCCAAAATCAAGCAGAAAACTATTCTTAGCTAAGTAGCCTGCACACAAGCCTACAGGTAAAAGGAAACATGATCACAAGCAGCATGGGACATGCGACAAGTCACAGACCACGCATAAACATTTGCCACACCACTCTCCACTGTAATGTGTTTACATAGAAATGGATGCTAACTGCACTTTCAAGTCATTAACATTGCAAGGGTTCTGAAAAGCAGCAGTTGTTCAGGATGGCCAGAGCTGCAACTGTTTTGCCTTAATGCAGTGCAAGCATTTCACATAGCACAGTAATGTCCTGCAATCTGTGCACCACTCAGGATAAAGCTGATGGTGAAATATTATCCTCCTATTGGATAGAGTGAAGTTTACACAGCAGTTGCAGTTTCCACTTCCTTTCTCATATAATATTCATGCTGGTAAATTCATACGTGTAGAAAGTTAGCACGTTCGTCCCATACAACTGAAATGTATAATGACAGAAAACTCTGTTGCATTTCCATGAAGAAATCCGGAGGTGTAAGAAAAGATCCATCAGTTGTTTATTTTCAGAAGAGGAAACATGCTCTCTTAAGTAATGCTATTAGCAAGTGGATGCCAAAAGCTGCCAAGTGCCCAAAGCTTACTGTCAAGGGCCAGGGCATGTTCTGCCAATTCCTACTTCAGCTGGCCAGTATTTATGGTATTTTTGACTCATATAATGCCATTGTATGCAGTCTAATGAACAGAACTGTCTTCAGATGACTCAGGTGAAAAGCTGCACAACTTACATGTTGTTCAGTTAAGCATTCTTGTTACTAAAAGATGTAAGATGCCAAAAGAAAACTTCACCATGACTTCAACGTCACACACTGAAGTACTCCTGTTAGTTTCCAAACCTAGTGCCAAACCCTACAAGTTGTAGAGAACTGAACTTGCTTACAGTGCACAATAACAAAAACCTTCTGTTGCTCCTATGAATATTAAAATAGCAGTGAAAACAGTACATAGCTCCACATGCAACAACGACAACACGAGGAACCAGCACTGTACCAGCACCCCTGACACATCAGGACACTCCATTTCCTCTCGCTCGCCGTGCCCAACCACTCCACCTCCAGCGACGGGGCAGCCAAAGCAAAATAAACCACTGCTTCTTCTCCGCCGATAAACTGAACGTAAACCTGAGACAGCAAAGCTGGAGCGCCTTGACAACGTCCAACCACGCGGGTGAAGCCACCCCAGCAGCGTGAGCACAGCGGGGGCCGCCAGCTCCGGCCGTCCCCGAGGCGAGGACGGCTGTGTGTGTGTGTCCCCGGCCCGGGCACAGCTCCGGGCCCCGTCCTCGCCGGGAGCCTGGGAGGGGTGCGTGGCCTGGTCGGAGGCCATAGGAAAACAGAGCCAGGGAGATAAATGCATCATCAGGGGGGGAGGATTTCGGCTCCTTAGTCATAGCTGCTCCCTGTCTCTTAATTATTATTTTTTTATTTTTTGAAGGCCCGGCGGTAGAAACAGCGATCGGGAAAAAGCGAAGCGGACGTTAAACGCGGACGCAAACAGGCTCCCGTTACGCTCTTACCTTCCTACTCGCTCCTCCGAGAGACACCTTGGGCCTTGTTTTGAATTCCCCTTCGAAGCTGAACATGTTTACCGCTTATCCCATCTATAGAACGGAGCCCGGAGCGGACACCGCCGCCAGCGCCGAGCGGAGGGACCGCCCCGACCCCGGGGAGCGGCGAACCCCGGCGGGCAGCCCGGGCCGGCACCCCGCGGCCGCACAGCCCCGCGCCGCTCCCCCCCCTTCCTTCCCCCGGTCGCCCCCCTTCCCGACCGGCGGTTGCGCGTAGTGGGAGGAGGGAGGGAAAGGAGGAGGGAACTGGCGGGGCTGCTTCGCTTGCGCTCTCCGGCTGCGGAGAGAAAATGGCCGCCGCCTGCAGCTCGGCGAGCGCGCTCCCGACGGCAGGAGCGCGGCGCGCGGGGTCGCGCATCCTCGGGCGCCTCCGAGCCGCGTCCCGCCCCCGGGCTGCCCGGGGTCTGAACCGGCCGCGGATGTGGGCTGGGACAGGGAGAGCGAGAGCTCGTGCATCAGCGGGCCAGAGTTTGAAGCGTGCTTTTTAATTCATCGGTCCTTTCTGTAGGATGAGCCTGGGGTCGTCGTCGCCCCGTAGCGAAGTACTGTCTGAGAATGGGATGCAGCACTGCGCTGTGTCCTGAAAAAGCCACGCAGGGAAACAGCTGGCCCGGGAAAGGGAACGGAGCCGTCACCTCACGGCAGCACACCTCGGTGTGACACTACACCCGAGGCTCTTTATGTCACATTCCTCAGCCCGGCCGCCATTTCTCAGCGTCCTTTCAGACGCAGAGGTGATAGGCATGAAAGCAATAACAAAAAAGCATTCATTCACTCCGCAGCTATGAGGTGCTAAGTGAATCTATGTGCTCCACTCCCGCTTTCATTTCCTTTAGTGGAAATGTGAATTCTCACATTGCCGTGTCCCAAGAACTGGCAAGGATCCATGACGTGAGGCTGTGTGCTCTCGGGAGCTGAGCTCGTACCCAACACCCCGGGCCATGTCCACCTCCAAGCTCAGAGACCACTCGTTGAGATCTCTTTGAATTTGGATGATTCCAAAGCATCTAAAGTTTCAGTCTTTTAAATACTGGTGCAAGTGCTTGGTGAGGCTGAATAATGAGCTGTGCTTTTCCTGAGATAACATAGTTTCGGTATGAGCAAGCCTGGCCTATAAATACTGTTTACTGATGCAGCTGAGGTTTAGGGCATTGTGAAATACCGTGTCAAATGTTGATTCACAGTTGAAACGCATTGTATTACTGATGTAACGTCATACCACTGGTGTACAGTTTGGCACCAAGAATACTCTACATAGGAAGTGCAGCAAGCTTTCTCCTGAGCCTTACGTCATTCTTTTCTAGTGAAGATACCACAGGATCATAGAATCTTTTGAGTTGGAAGGGACCCTTAAAGGCCATCTGGTCCAACCTCCCTGCGATGTACAGGAACACCTAAATGTCCATCTGGAGCTCAGAGTCCCATCCCCCCTGACCTTCACTGTCTCCAAGAATGGGACATCCGCCACTTCCCTGGGTAACCTGTGCAAGTGCTTCACTACCCTAATAATAATTAAAAAAAAAAAACTTTCTCCGTATATCCAGTCTAAATCTCCCCTCTTTTAGTTTGAAACCACTTTTCCTTGTCCAGTCACAACAGACTCTTCCTTTTTATAGCCTCTCAAAGGAGCCTGGTAGGTCTTATGAAAAAAAAAACAACAAAAAAAAACAGTAATAATCCAGGTGTCTGTACCAGTCTCCGCTCATAAGTGGAAAAGTGAACTGCTTGGTCATAAGTTCACACCAAATTATTACCAGTAGCCAAATTATTATTGGTAGTAAAGACAACTTAGGGAAGTGTAAGAAGCCATACAAACGTGAATCTGCGTACTCAAAGCAGGGTGTCTGTACAACAGATCTGGGACTAATACGCATTTGGCAGGGGCCAGCTTCAGCATTAGAAAGACACAAGATCCTCTGCTGATCCAGGATGTTAACAAAATCACAGAACTGTAGGGGTTGGAAGGGACCTCTAGAGATCATCTAGTCCAACCCCCTGCCAAAGCAGGCTCCCTAGTCCAGGTTGCACAGGTATTTTGTTGAATTTTTAGTACCGTATGTTTAAGGAAGCATACAGGAAACTAAACACATTTTCTCTTTTGTTTACCACAAAAAAATATATTTATAGCCCAGGGGAGAAGACATATGATTCAGAATTCACTAACTTTCTCAGAAAGTCAGAGTGGTGGCTGTTTCAATATTCTCAGGCAGCATCAAGAGCAAGGTTCTTCCATGAAGATGAGTGGGCACAGGTTTGACCCAAGGACACGCAATGCCCTCTCCAGCCAGGACATAACCTTACAGGATCTAAAATAGTGGGCAGAACCCAGCAAAGGTTACAGCTCCTGAGCTGTCCCTGAGGCAAGGAGTGAGTGGGACTTCTGGCTGAAGCTGATCAGGACAATTAAGTCCTCTTAGTGCGTTCAGAGCCTCGACCAACAAATACCTAAGGACTGAGGAAAAATGCCGTTGTATGGATCCCTGTGTTAACACCCACCTGCCTCTCCTGCTGCAATGAAGTTAGCTCCATGTGCCGTTTCCCATCTTTCCCATCTCCTTTCTTATTGCACATTCCATGGTGCTTTTTTTTTTCCTCATAATAACAGTTTTATGCTCTTTGATTGTTCCTTTTCCCCTTTGCATGCATATGCACACATTGCTTCCAGGTACAACTGGCCTGCAGAAGTTCAGTTGTTCACCAGACAGCAAACTGTTAAAAAACTTCTATTATTCACAATTTTCTTAACTCCCCTGAGCCATATTGACTTTTTCTACTTCTTATTTGAAAGCAGGTATTTGGGCTACTCAGTCTGAATATGTGAGAATCTCTAAAGACAAGTATTCCATTTTCAAGAAAATTCCCTTTTCTTCAGTGTTGTCAGATGTATTTTCCTCACCAGACTCTAAGAATCACTATCTCTATGTACATATGTACATACAAACTCTCTCTAAATAATTTATCTAACTATATAATGCTCTAGAGCTTCTTTCATGCATCTGTATTGAGTATAATGTAGGTGAACCACTGCAACCGAGAAGGTTCAGTATGTAAAGTATATTTTGGTGTCCAAAATATCTTTCAGTATTTAAAGGGAGGCTAAAAGAAAGAAGGGGGACAGGCTTTTTAGCAGGGGATGTGGTTTCAAACTAAAATGGAAGATATAGACTGGATACAAGGAAAGAGCTTTCTACAGTTGGGATAGTGATGCACTGGAACATGTTGCCTAGAGGAGTGGTGGATGTCCCATCCTTGAGACATGCATGGTCATGCTGGATGGGGTGCTGAGAACCTGGTCGAGCTGCAGGTGTACCTGTTCATTGCAGGGGGATTGGACCAGATGACTTGTAATAATTCTGTGGTTCTGTGATTCTATTCCCCCCTCCCTTGGCTTTAACCAGAATTTTACTAGAACTGTTAGTAAATTTGCAACACAGTTTTGAGAAGAAAACCAAACAAATCTCACATTTGGACATCTCAGTATTGCTTTCTATCTTACAGCTGTGTTGGAGCTAGAAAGTCAAAGGATCATACTAATAGTGAAACATTTTTTTTACTTTATCATCTTGAAGCAACGTGTAAATTGATAACTGCATGAACATTTATTAATTTCATTTCCACGGTAACATAGAGCATCACATATAAGGACATTGCTTATCACACACACTCCAGCTGATGGAGCTTCCAGTTAAGGTTACCCAACATTGTTATGTGAGAAGATCGCTGTCACAGGGAAAGGGATACCTATATTTGCATACAGAAATAAGTTTAACCATTTGAATTGAGATTTTCCCATCTAGAATCTGCCTCAGTCTGACTTCTGGAAAGTATAATTTAAAATGTCAGAGTCATGCTTGAGAATACAAAAAAAAAAAATAGTGTTGTTTTGACTGCAGTTAAAATAAGCGATATGTGCCTTTGAATGGAGCATAGTAGGTTTTGGAGAAACTACTTAGGCTTTGGTTGGGAGTGCTGTCTTGAACAGAAGAATGTGCTTTTCATGGTCATTGTTGTGTATATTATACCCACAGTCCTTAGGCTAATTAAAATAAGCTAATTAAAATAAGATGACTAAAGATCAGTTCCTAGATGCACTGTGTGTGAGAATCAGATGCCTTCTGTGAGGTTATGCCTTCTCCGACAGGGCAGCGTGTGGGGTGGAAGCATGGCCATAGCTGCAGCAGTCCTGCTCCACTCACTTTGTTCTCATTACACATGACCACCATCTATCTCATGAACATGAGATGAACTAAAAAGGCAGAAAAATACTCTTTTATCTCTCTCTCTCTCTTTTTTTATTTTTTAACAGTTTTGCT
Source organism: Odontophorus gujanensis (assembly GCA_013399175.1). Classification (NCBI taxonomy): domain Eukaryota; kingdom Metazoa; phylum Chordata; class Aves; order Galliformes; family Odontophoridae; genus Odontophorus; species Odontophorus gujanensis. Next base: position 35,329 of record VXAB01009839.1, on the reverse strand, counting down.
ATTACAGCCCTGAACTGGTCAACATAAGATGAGCTGAAGATCAGTAGCAGATGGTGATGAATTAAGCAGACTGATGTCTGAACTGCATTGAAGTTTTCTAAACTTGCACTGAAAAAATTGGTTTGCACCATGTACTAACATCCCTGCTGTAGCTGAAGGTAGCCACTGCTCTTTAAGAACTGAACAAAGAGGAGCATTTTCGTAGCACCCATATGCCAGATGTCCCTGGAGGGTAAGATGTTCTCCGGACAGAAATATTCTGTGATTACATCATGAAAATCTGAACCATAACATATATGTCCAGTGACCCAGTCTCGGCATGTGTTACATCTCCTCTGGGATGTCATCAAGGTTTGACTGTCTAGTGCTTTTTTTGCTCGAAGGCGGGGGACTGAGAGTGAAACTCTGATAGACGTTATTCCTGAGCTGCAATCACATTAAGTTCTGGTGTTGGTATGGAGTAGGGGTAAGTTTTCAGAAGCTATGAAAATAACTTCTTTTAAATGCATGGCATAGAAATGAAAACAGCAACACACACAATACGGTGACATTTGTTGAAAATAAGAGCGAAGTGCATTTTAGTTTGCATCAGAAATAATTTTGTCTGAAGATTCTATCGTAGGCTGAAGAGAATCACAGGCCCAAGAAAAACGAAGTAGAGGAAAAATTGTGTGCTTCATATCTGACTGTTGTAAGATCATAGTCCCATGACTTGGAGCAAAGACATCTTCTGAACGTAGGTTGTTGACTCCTTGGTATTGAGCAGTGGAAAACAAGGAATGAAGATTTAGTGGTGATCAGTAATGAAAAGAAAAAGGAATTCTTTCCTGATGATTATTGAAGACGTTCAGTTTATGGTGTGCTGGCTGCTCAGGATAGTGTTACTAAGGTGACTTATGAACTTCTAAAATTACAGTGCTACTGCTAACTTACTGTAAGTAGGGGCACATTCTGACTCTGTGAGGAGGACATTTTCTAGTTTTTATGAAAAGAGGCATTAAAAAGCAAGTATTATGCATGCAGTTTTTACCCTTTGAATGCGCACCATTCTTCACCTACACTAGTTTTTTACTGTCAGACTAATCCCTGTACAACTTAATTTCCCATGCACTGTCAGTCCGGCTCCATTCTGTGCCATTCTTCCTGTTGGTATAATCCTTATTTAAGGTGAGCAATCAAGAGTGTATTTGGCAATTGCTCAGTATCACAGGATACGATGGCCAAATTGTCACCATCTTACCATTACTTTCCGTTCCCTCTGCAATTATAATAAAGTGTCCTAAACTTTTATGCTGACTTGCTGAACTCAGATGAAAATCTAAGTGTGCTATATTTCTTTCCAAGATGCAGAAAGATTTTTTTTTACAAGTGTGCATAATAAATGAAGAGTAAATAAGTTAGAAATTCTTTAATCTACAGGAGATGAGGCTTGAGAATTTTCCAAACGCTATGATAGGCCAATATCTGATTTCTAGAAATACTTTAATAAGGTTTGCTACTTATAAGGATTGATAGTGGGCCTTTTTTTTTTTCTAATTTATTTACTCCTGGTAAAACACTGAAAATTAAATCTCTTCTATCAGAGGAGGTACTGGCAAGAATGTAAGGTAAAAAGCACTTCACTTAAACACTTCCTTTAGTTAAACTGAGTGCCAACAGACACTGCCAAGGAATGAAGACATTTTATTTAAAATTACACTGGCAAGAGACCATCAAATTATCCTTAACATTTTCATTAAATTGAGATACAGATATAGTTAGGGTAGTAAATCTTTTCAATACAAGGAGTTTATTCCTGAGCCAAGGCCAGATTCAGCAGTAATTGCAGGAACTATTAGGACCTAAAGCCTCATCTACATTACCAAAACAACTGTTCAAGGCTTTAGCCCAGTTCTGAAAAATGGACCAGATCCATCCTGTACTACAGAACTAATCAGATCAGTGAACTACAACGATGGATTCCAGTCTGAGGTGATCATTTCTTGTTCCGTTGGCTTGACTTGAGGAGATTTGGGGGTTTCCTTTAGAAATCTATGAATATCTTCAGGTTGCCTGCAGTTTGTGCTCCCAAGGCTCTAAAACAATCAAACCACTGGTACCTTTCTCAGTACTGACACCTTAACCCTCTGCAGGGATGTCTAGCTAAAGATACAGGGGAACCTCATATCCATAGTTTCCAAGATCTAAATAAAAATTATGTTATTACCCTTTGGCTTCAGCTCTGTTACAAGATACACATAGCAAAATTTCCCCTCAGAGATTCCTACGTTTGATTCACAGCCTTTGACTGAAGAAGATCATTTATTTTAGGCATCCAGTCTTCTAAGTAGTGTGGGGATAAGGGCTTTATTATACTTTTATAGCTGTAATTGAGAGACATTTTAAGTTACTTGGCAAGTGTTAGTTATCCATAAATCCTAGTTTGTTTTCTGGATTTGAAAATTGTAAACACACTTAATTCCAATACTAGTGCTGTGAAGATGTTCAGCTAAATAATAAAGTAAAGATGAGGATGCTGTCTTCCAAGTCTGCCTAAAAACGTAAGTATCAATTTATTTTAGTAGGAATGGAGTGTCCATAATCCTTGCATGTTTTGAAAGCCCAATTACAAAGAATAACTGCCAAAAAGCGAGCACAAATGTAACTTCATACTTACCTTTGTTGTCTTTGGCTCACCTTTAATACACCTAGAGAATTTCCCTATATATAAGCACTGTAAAAATTACCGTTGTAAGCAAATTCCAGCATGCTGATTTTATGTGGACAGAAACATATGCATATCTAACTGTTGTCAAAATATGTTCCACTTCATTTCCTATTTAAATTGTTAGGAGTATTTTCACACTCCCCTGGTGCCCATGTAAATGAGAGCCTTATCTAAGCGAAGACATTCATGTGAATAGAGGAAAACCAGACCAGTTTATTTCTTCAGTTTAAGTTACATGAACTTCCTCGTGATCCAATGAAATACGCACACATATATGCAAATATGCATACAGGTGTGTATGGAAGTGTTTTCTAGCAGAGGTTCACAGAAGAAGAATTTAAAGAGATCCCTCATAAAGAATTACCTATAGTTGAAAATTTAAAGGGATCTGAATGTCTGAAGAAGACATTCCAGTACATCCCAACCTATAAGGAAGCATTAACACTCAGACAGGTTGTTTGGTGCACAGGCTTTCATAACAGTGAAAATAAGTAATGAAAATATAAACCAACATCATATCCACTCATAAGATATTGAGATGAAACTGACCTTCAAAACCTACTTGAAACCTGGAAATTGGAGGCAGTTGATAAGGTCATCTCCTTGAAGACCCATTCAAAATTTATTTAAAAGGCATAAATTATGATCTTTTGGAAAATAATTAAGAGGAAACAAGGGGAAAAATAAAAGAGAAACTGATTAAGATAACTAAGAGGAAACATTACATTTCTGATATTTTAAATGATTATGAACAACTTACTACAGCTGCACAATGCAGTTCTGGAAGATTCTTCTGACTTACCTTTGGACACAATTCAAGGTATTTAGATTAATTTTCTTCCCTGATTGTTTCTGCTTGGTGCTAAATGATGTGTGTATATTCCTTTATAAACTTAGATTTCGCACAGCTGAGATCCATTAATTTAGCTCTGCAGTTGATAAAATCAGCATGGTTACACAGAACTCAATAGAGATGAAGTCAATTTATGCTGCCTAAGAATAAGGTCCTTGGATTTTACTCCTACCTACACCAATATTTCATCATAAGTGAGATCAGTGTCATCTAATTTTAGCTGTCTAAATATTAGGCTTCTAGTCTGACCTTTTCATGTAGGCCTCATAATAGAGAGAGGCACTTCCTTCTTCTTCTTTCCCCTTCCTTACCCTGGGTTCAGCTGATCATTTGCTGGTTATGAGTGTTTATTGACCATGAGCTTGAGAGAGAGTAGGTGCTGACCATCGTGTGTGGTTAAAGTTAGCCGGCATGAGTTCACACTCTTTGGTACTAAAGACAAGCCACACAACACTCCATAAAGAAGGAGCCATGATGCTTAGGGACTTCTAAACAGACTTTGAGACCTATCTGGCAAAGTGCTCAGGATTACTGTTAGTGTCACAGATTGATCTTGAGAAAAGAGCAAAAGGCTGTCAAGTGATTCCCATTTTATTTTGGATTCCTCAATGGACAAAAGGCATTGTAATAGTTGAGTGAATGTGTCAGAGGACCAACAAGCTGATGAAAGGCTGGACCATACAGAACAAAGAGAGGCTGCACGAACTGGGTTTGCTCAGCCTTAAGAAGAGAAAATAAAGGAAAGACCACATTGCTCCTTGTAACTAATGGGGGGGCATAGAGAAGCTGGAGCCAGAATCCTCTTGCAGTATTGTACAGCAAGATGACAAGAGGCAATGAAGTGGTGAAGAGGGAAATTCTGTCTAGCTATTAAGAAGGAAATTTTCATGGTAGAGGTGATCAAACACTGCAGCAGGACACTGATACTTGTGAACCATCCATTCCTGGCCATATCCAGACCTTCACTGCTCCAGGTGCTGAGCAGCCTGTTGCTGCTGCTTTGAGCAGGGGTGTTGCACTGTCTGTGTGTCCTTTACAATCTCCCAAACTGTTTTCCAGTTTTGTGGTTCAGTTCTAAGCTAGATAGCTGCAGAGTGACCAACTGCATCTGAGCTAGTTGTCCTCAGTTCCCTTTGACATAGGTGTTGTGACTTATCCAGTATTGACTTTCAGATGTACCAGCTCAGCATTATTGCTCGATTTTTTTTTCATGACAAAAGGAGTCTCTTCTAAGCCTTAACAACTTAGTTGTATCAGTCTTTCACTCCTTACCTCACTTCGCCATTTCTAAAGCAGAGATACTTCCACCTCAGTATTTTATTTTTTTTTGGAGGAACAGATAAGTTAGCATTTGAGTATCATGCAGAGACTGTGATGTTGGCTGCTATATATGGAAAGAGAAAAAAGAAATAAAGTTTCCAGATGATGACAGCGCTGTGGCTGCCTCCTCGCTTAAGCAATGCCAACAAAAAAATTTTTTAAAGCTTTTTATCTTCAAATATATTTCAGAGTCAGTTCAGAGTGAGAAGAGCTTCTTAACATATGAACTTTCAGGTGGCTGGGTTGAAGAAAATATGGAGCTTTCCTTTAAACAATTAGAACCCATTTTACTAATCAATTTTTGTCAGGCTCCTAGAGACATTTTTCATGTTCACATTCCAAATTGTCTTGAACAGCATGAACTAGTGACCTTTTATCAGTCCAGTTTTGGGCACTCTGATACATCCCTGCTCAAATTAAATAAATCACAAACCTTAATTAACACAGACTGGTATGACTGCAAAAGCAATGAATTAGTTTGCACGCTGTCTGAGAGATCACAAACTTACAGTAGTTACAATTAATGGATTTAATTTTAAATGCTGGGCCTCCTGCATGAAAGTGCCTGAGAAGTCCATCCTGGCATTCTTATTGCTCTTTAATTATAATTGATGTACCTGGGAAAGATGTCAGCAATGCACATTTTAATACAGGTGGCAGTCTCCCTTAAGAGCTCGTAGTCCTTGCTTGAAACAGTCAATGATATGCAACAAGGTTTTGATGAAATCCAAATTTATTAGGGTTATTAAAAGTCATTAATTATTTGGCACTGTAAAGATGTAATCTGGTACTATTTTTTTAATGGACAGCTTTATATATTTGAGAAGTTAGGTTTATTTTTAGTTTAAAATACTTCTAACACTTTTGCCCCTCTCCTGTCACTCCTATTTCTAGCACATTTATCTCATTTTTTCCCTGCTTAGGCTGAATTCTTACTTTCCTAGTAGATATTTCTAGCTATTTTCCATGTTTCTTTCTTCCAACATCAGGAGAGGTCCCTGCTACTCCACTATCACTGTTCTTGTGTGAAGCAGCTTCCACGAGGTTCAGTCAGTAGTGAACCGTCAAGTCTGAAAAGTCAGTCAACATCAGCAAAATGCTGGGTAAACAGATTTTCTGTCAAATGACACCAAGCCCACTGGCATTGCTTGAGGTGTCAAGTTTGATGTGAGAATTAAATATTTTCCATGGGCAGTCATCTTCTTCTCTCCATCCCAGACACAGCCCAGCAAGCAGCACTGACTCAAGAACAATGCCAGCAGCTCCTGCCTCTGCAGGACATGGGACATAAAAAGTGGCAGCAGTGGGGATGGGGGTGGACAGTGCCAAAGGTCGACAGCATTGTTCCAGCCTGTCTGTCCCATGAGGAGCATGGCAAGGTCGGGTTTGCTGGGAGCTGCAACCTCTCACTCTTCCAGTGTGGTCTCCTGCTTCTTCTCAGAGCTGGCTGGACCACGCTCCCAGCCCTTCATCCCAAGGGCAGTCCTGCCTAACTCATCAAATCCCCCTGCCAGACACTGCACTCACTCTTCAGGGTGATTATAGAAGACATATTTGCACCATAACTGATGGTCATCACGACACCCAAACCTTAGGATAACTAATGCTTCTCTTAATGCCTCAACTCCTGAAGTTATTAGAGTGCAGGAAAACTCCAGCAGTCAGTTAAAGAGGAAAATTAATTTTCTAGTTACAGAAGCTGGAAATGGGACACAGGTGAGTTCTGAAGGCTCATAAAAAACAAAAGGCAATTAAAAAGAATCCCATATGGATTTTGTCATTTACTTCATGAAAGGTTTGTCATTGACTTTAATGCAGTCAGAATTTTCTTGATTCCTTTTTTTTTAAAAAAACTGTACTTCTTACAGATGCGTAATAACCATTGAGCCTCAATTCATCATTTTTAAATATTTATGGGCTGGCAATGAAAAATTTTATGGAACTGTGTAGCTCCCTGATATGGCTTTGGTAAATTTTATGCATTACGCATCTCTGGAACACTAACCTGCTGTTTAGAAATTAAACAATGGAAGTTGAATAAGAGAAATAACATACAAAGTGTGTTCTGTGTTTATTATATCCTAACTTTAATCAGTTCCATTTTCTATGATTATCAATTAGAGTCATCAGCTACTGAAGTCAATAACAGTGATTAATGACGAAGTGTCAGCTACAGATAGTTTTAACTGAGACGTGGAAACTTGTCTACAAGCTTTACTTGCTCTACATTATCTGATACTGTATCCTTAAACAAATAAATGTTTTGGCAGATAAGAACAGTGCTTTGAGCTCGTATAATGCAGGACGTGGAATCTGATCCTTTTCTTCTGCTGTGATCCATAGGCTTTGGATGTAGGGCTTAAAAAGGCATCCTGCAACCGGCACGTTCCCCGCTACCACCGGCTCCATATGTGTAATCCTTTGCACAAATTTATGGAGCTCCAGCCTAACAAAACTTAGGCTATTTGAGTTTAAAACTGTTGGGTTTATCCTTCAGGAATTTAGCCAATCTGTCCTTCAGTTCACGTATCCTTTTGGCCTCTGAAACATCCTCCAGGAGTGGAGTCCTGGTGCTGCATGCCTGTAAAATGCCCCGTGGGTGGATAAGTGCTGCCTTCTGTCTGCTTTACCTTTTTCACCTGAGTGACTATTGGTTGTTCCACGGCAGCCAGACCTTTCTCATTTTCCTGACTATTCCCATTAGAAGCTGTTGCAGAATCTGGTTGATACAAAGACTAAAACCCTTCTCCTAGTTCCCAGCCTAACTCCACTCATGGCCAGGTGATATCCATTTGTTCTCACACCAGCATTGGCCTCTGTCTTATCTGGTGGAGTGTTTAAACACAAACAAAATCTTCTTTCTGCCCTGTCCAGTTTCGCTAGTCTGAGCAAACCTTGCTCTGCTGAGTTAGGTGAGCTTTCCAGAACCCAGCTGTGTCAACTCAGCTGCTTGTGCCATTGAAAGGGATGAGCCCTAATTTCTGACTCCTCCTCCCTCTCCTGACTATGTGTTTGTTTTGCATAACCAGTTTCTGGCTCTTGTTTGACCTTTTGATTCCGCTTCTTAAACCAGCAGAAAAATAACTCAGCAGAAGATATTTTCTGACCTGTTAGTGAGCAGCACCAGCTCAGTAGGCAGTGAGACAGAGCAAGGCTAGCTCTGGCCATCCCAGGACCCTATCTCCTTGTCTTTACATATTTGAATACATAGTTTGCATTTACTTTTCTCATACCTAGCATGCTAGTTGGGTGAGGGAAGGGACTGTCCTGCTCTGCCCTGTGATTTCAGTTATTGGGTACCTTCTGAAGGATGTTCAGGTTTACTTCAGAGTTGAAGTGCCTTTCAATTTATTACTAGTGACAAATTCTCGTGCGTCTCAAAGTTATTAACAGAAATACAAGGGATGCTCCAAAAGCAATACCTCTTATTTTGTGATTTTTACTCCAGGATATCAGAGGCAGATGTTGGTGATATGGCAGTAGAGGCTGAACATTCTGTGACAGATGGCAGCAGAGGGGCAGCCTGACCCAATGGCGTCTGGCATGGAAGTGTGTATGAAGTGAAAGGGTAGAACTGAATTCTTCCACGTGGAAAAATGGCACTCACTGACATTCATCAACACTTTCTGGATGTTTATGGAGACCAAACAGTGGATGTGAGCACAGTGAGCTGATGGGAGGTGCATTTCAACAGTGGTGACAGCAACAGTAGGACACCTCCACTGGTGCAGATTTTTGCAAGTATTTTCATCACTGGTGAAAATGCATAACTAGCAATGGTGACTATGCTGAAAAATAGTATTTTGTAGCTGAGAATTTGCTGCACAAAATGGTGATATTGTGCTCTTTGTATCTGTTGTCTTTTCCATGGGAATATATAGGAGGCATTACATTTAGAGTGACCTACACATTATATGGGGCTGGTCCAGGCTGGACAAGCTTTAGAAAACATCTCTGGTGAACATACAGCTTTGACAGTTTCTGCTTGATAGAAGTATCTTTTCATTAACTAAACTGGGGTTACAGTCATCTTAAGGAAACCGTGATGCAAAGCGACTGGATTATGGCAGACAGTTTGACTTGGATTGTTTTCTTCACTGTCCACAGTAACCTAAATCTAAAAGAGAGGAAAAGTGACCAAGTGTGAAAGGTATACGGGCTATCACGTGGCTATGATCCTCTTGTTATTTTGCTATTTTTGTTTGTTCATATTAAACTTTGTCAATGGGACTTTTTAATAATCTAGACTATCTTTGCAAGTCTTCCTAGAAGCTGTGTGTTCTAAAGGTAACTTTAAGTGAAAGAGAAGATCACAACTTCCTTTCAGAGACCAACTCATGCATCTGATCCTCTTAGTGCTTACAGAAGGGGATCATGTTTTTCAGGTGACTATACCAGAGCGTTTGGGGAAGCTTTTTATTATCCCCTGTCTCCAGTTTAATTATTTTTAAATTATGATGATGTGGCATGTTTAGTATGGGTTTGAGGCACTAGATACCATACCACAAATTATCTCTGGATGTTTATTTATGTGATTTTAGAGATAAAACAATGAGATCTTGAATTCTTACATTTTAGTTGGGGTGAGGGTTGTCTTTAGAAACGATGGTGATAAAGCTCAGTTTTTCTTCCTGATTCTGCACTGAGCTGATATTTCTTAGATAAAGCTTCTGTCCTCAGGAGCCACAAAAGCAAACAAAACACCATGTGATGCAAAAAAAAAAACATGCAACCTGTGAAATATGTTTATGGGCCTTGCCCTCTATCTAGCACACGAGTCTGAAAGAACTGTATTTTACAGATATGTTTAACTTTTGAACTCAGGAAGAACTGTTTGCTTAGTTTCAGTCTGTTGCTGCTAGAACGACAGTTTTACAGAGCAGTTCCATGTATATTTGATATGCTTGCAATATGTCACTGCCATCATAAATTCACTAAATATAGTGTCTCTGCTAAAAATTCCCCAAGACATGACGTCTTTTGTATATTACATGTTGGTTTTAAGAAAGTTAACCTTGAGAAGTCCAGTACCAAGGCCTAGTGGTAGTGACCATTTTTCTTAACGTGACTATGGTATCTAGAAGAAAATAGAGCTGAGTGAATATGGTAAAAGTATAATTCTATTCAAAAAGCATTTACCACTGTGCTTGCATTAACCTTGCAAGTCTCAAGCCTAAAATATTTCTATAATGTATTTAGTCTTGTGTTTGATAATGAAATGCAGTGAGCAGATCACTGTAGCAGGGTGCAGGAGGCAGTCACAAAACCCTCACCATCCGGCCCTCTTAGAGCAGTCATCACCAAATGATGCAGTATGGAAATGAGAAATAAAACTACAAAAACATATAGCGTAACAGGAAAGGGAAAACAAAACTAGAGAGACAGAGAAGTGCCAAGAAATACAGTTATTTCTATTACGGTAGTTTTTCCAGTGCCTTCCTGAAGTTGGAGCTACATTGTTTTTGAAACGTAATAAAAAACAAACCATGCTTTTCCTATTTTCATAGAAACATAGAACCATTAAGGTTGGAAAAGACCTTGAAGATCATCTAGTCCAATCATCCACCAATGTTGCCCACTAAGCCACGTCCCCAAGTACCACATCTCCATGTTTCTTGAACACCTCCAGGGAGGGGGACTCCACCATTTCTCTGAGCAGCTTGTTCTGATGCTCGACCACTTTTTTGGAGAAGTTTTTTCCTAACATCTAACCTGAGTCTACTCTGGAGCAACTCGAGGCCATTCCCTCTCATCCTATCAAATGTTGGGTCTAATAGACAAAAGAGAATGGAAGCATTCATAACCTTGAAGAGATGACATGAAGAGTCTTCATGGGTTGCCCAGGATTGCCTAAAGACAGAGAGTACATTCCCACTCCATGAATCTGCTAATGATGCACTTCTCATTTGTTGGATTTGTTACTTTTAATTTATGTTTGTAGCAACTGCAGCATACTATTTTTAAATCTTGGCAGTTTAAAACTCTTTTAAATTTGGGGAAAAATTGGAACTCGATTCAGTAATATCTTTTTTTGCCTTGCCTCTGCAATCTTCAAATCATCATGTGAATGTTATCACTTAATGTTCGACTGATTATTACTTTAAAAGAAATATTGTCTGATGTGACAAATGGATCCAATCACAAATGGACTTAAAATTCAGATGACTAATGGATCTGATGACAAATACTTAAAAGGCAGCCCAGAAATGACATTCACATCTAAAATAGGAATGAAATTATTTTATAATATATGAATAATAAGATGTCTCTGTCCCAAACTCTTACTCATAGGAAACTGTACCCATTAGCTGAAATTGTTAGATAAAGTCGTTACATTATGTTCTAACCATTTTTAAAGCAGTTCCTTTGGAAAATTTTATTGGCAAATAGAAATCATCTTTGGATCTGTCTAACAATAGAGTTTCTGAAGTCTGTAGGTTGAAAAATGACCCATTTGTAGATTATTCTAAAATTTAGGACACGGGCTATTTTAAGGTTTCGTAATGTGTAGATGTTGGCTTTAGTAGAGTCGCCACAATTTCATAATGCAGAGCTTGCTACATAATATAGAACTCTTCCCAAAATGCATCTGATGTAAATTACTTTTCAAATTAGTTTGTCATAAAGTATTTTTCATGGCATATATTGCATCACACAATTGATTTTGTATTAATTCCTTCTGGTGAAACTAAAGCTATGCGCTGTATTTCCCCAGAACAAGTCACCCAGAGAACAGCAGAGATAACGTATTTTATGTATGAAGTAACTTCAGCTTTGCCAGTCAAGTGATTCAGCACTTCAGAGACGTAGTTATAAACTTATCTCCTGCAGGGTGAGAGCCCCTTGGCAGAAGCAGCCCCTTGCTGAGGCCCTGTCGCCACAGTCTGAGCCTCAAACTTGCCCTTTGTTCTCTCTCTCTGCCTTTCTTCCATCTCTTAGTGCAAGTGGCTTTGTGGGAATCTCAGCTTTCAGTAATAGCTTCCACAGCTTTAGAGAAAAACTTGAAATGTAAATCAACAAGGACATTCATAAGCTAGAAATCAGAAGCATTCAACTACTCGTGGATTCTGTTGCCATTTTAAAGCCATACAAGGTCTTGCAAGAGATCTTAAAGAGTCACCACTTTGGTGTCTTCCTTCATTCCTGTGTGCACGGTTTTTTTCCCTCGGTGCTAAAACCCCATCATTTCTGCTTCAGTGAAACTCTGGGGCTGTGGTGAAGATGCTCAGCCACAGGACTGAAGGCCAGAGCAGCATGAGAAATGGATGTGACCCCACATAATGAAAGCCAAGAAAATCCATCAGCAATCCCACACCTTCCTGTGAAAAATCACATATTCCAGAGTACTGGGAGATTTGTGACAAGAGTTCACAAGGTCCCATCATGGCTGCTCCCAGTCAAGTCATTTTAGAGGTGTATGATATCTACCTATTGTACAAATCATCCTATGGATGCAAGCATTCCAGTAAGATATATCAGCTTGAGGAAATGTTATGAGACATCTGGATGAGTTCCAGATGTACCCCTGTACAGGACAAAGATTACTAGAATTTTCTTTTAGTCTGGACTTGTACTCTTTTTTTCTCCTCATCCTGACATCCACGGAAGGCCTAAAGTCTGTTGTGTTTATGCATTTTGGGCTTCGTAAGACTTTTTTCTTTAGGGTCTGCTTTTATATCTTTTGTTTAGACGCAGTCATTTCCGGCCTGCACCACTCGCCATTCCTTGCAGCTGGTGAATCAAGACATCACAAGAGACAGGAGACTGACAGCTGTGAACTGGGATCATCAGACAGGTGGCTCCCACAGGACTTCAGGGTGGTGTTGGTCTTAATAACCGTACCATTTCAGTCACTGATATTTGGGCTGTTAGATGTCATCTTTTTCTTTTGGAGTCAGGGTACTCCCACTGCTACAGATGTGCTCAGAGATATCACAGCATACAACTGACAAGGAATTCAGTTGCACCTAGAGAAAAACAGAAATGGCCAAGACGCAAGATTTCTACTGGTTTTAAAGTAATAACGAAGTTGTGTAAGTTCTTTACTTAAGAAACAAGACAAATTCTTCATGTGTTCTTTGTAAAGGCCTGTATTAAAAGACAGAAGAGTCATTTTCAGTTGCTTTTAGAGCACGAGATGGAGCAATCGGGTGTTCTGAAAGCAGAGGAAACCCTAAAGAAATTATAGAGGTCAATTTAAAAGCCAAATCAATTATGATTAATAGTCTATACTGTTATACTTTCTAATCCTCGTAGAGGAAACTTCAAGTGACGAATGTCTGATGAAAGATGGCCATCATATGGAGTTTCCTTCTCCTCACTGTAGGGTTAACATGGAGAAGATTAAATTGGCTGGCTTTACAGCGCTATTTCCTCTTAAGCTCATTGCTCTCTTCACTCAGTCACTGACCACCATTTGCTACCATTATAGCTAGGAAATTCCCCAGGAAAGCAAACAAGAGCAACGTGGGAACTACCACAAAATCCTCTTCTCCAAAAAAAACACCCAACTATACTGGAATACTTTTTAAAAGTGTTTGGTGTATTCCAGTTGGTACCTGCACCCTCACCGCGTACACCACAGAGGAACAAAATGTGGAGGTTTTCTACCACAAGGAGGAAGCATTCTGGCCTTCCAGTCCCTTGCATGTCCATGGGGTGAGAAACTCTCCATCTTCAAGAGGCATTTCTGTCCCATCTCACACTTCTACTCTCACTTCCCAAAATGGCAACACATATATTTGAAAACACATTTAACTAAATCTGCACCCACAGGCATTTTGCCCTGTATTTACTGAGAGAAACCTGAGCTGAGGGCTGTGCCTTTCCACTCCTTCTTTCCTTCTACCTTGCCAGTGCCTCTTTCCAAAATCCTGCAGTGCTCAGAGTGCTGTCCTTGGGGCCATGAGAACATGCCAGCAGGCAAAAGGAATGATGTTGCTCATGTTGTTTTCGGATCCTCGTAATGGCTTTGTAGATGTGTTCAATATCTTCAGTCAATTTTCTGTGAAAACACAAGTTTTCAGCTTTGTAAACTCTTACTTTCAGGCATTAGAACCACTTACAATGTAATACTGTCAAATGCAATTTTGCTTGCAGGATAAAGTTTATGATATCTAAAATTGTGGTTTTGGTGACATGGTGGTCTGGATTTATTTTTTTCTCAGTTTCTTCCAGATCACATCTGGTACAGTTTCAACATTTTTTCATCTGCAAACTGCATGTGGAATGAGGACGATAATAAAGTTGCAGCTACAAGACTTGAGTTGATAATGAAGAAAACAGAACAGAATCCAAGGATCTGGAATGGAAAGCATTGTGACTTTGTTAGCTGAGTTTTTATACTGACTTAGTTCCCAAAAGTTTAGAAGTTGGGCCTCAGCTTAATCCAGCAGGATTTAGGTTTTTTATTATTTTTACTTCATTTTTGTAGGCTTTTACAACATGAAGCTGCCACTCAAATCTCTCAGCAGTTCGGATAACTCACACAGGAAGGGTGAGCGGTGTTTTGTCTGCCAGAAAACATCCCCAATTCCCCTAACTTCAAAGAAAGCAGGGCTGGCTCCTGATGGTCTGCTTTGCTTTGCTGTCAGAAAACTGTTTTTCACAAGGTTAAAATACTACTCTACAAATTCTATTTGCACATGATGATAGTACAAGAGGGTTGGGTTTCCCAGTCAGGCTGAGTTGTGTTCAGCCCAGAGAAGACATGAAAGGGAGTGTGGACACTGCCATCCTATTCCTGGGACCACTAGGCTGTTCCTCATTAGTCCCATCTGCCTGTGGCCCCCAGGTTTTATGGTTCACCAGAAGAGAGGGATTTGAGATGTAGTTCTTTCCTTAAGAATGGATACAAGGGTCAAGGTAAAGCTGTCTTCTGGGGTACATGTGCTGCTGAATTGCTAGAAAATAATGTCATAGTGTGTAAGATAATGTCAAATATTCCTCTCCTTAAAACACCCATTTGCTTTAATGTCTGATGATAACTTGTCAATAGTTCAAGAAATTGATATAATGGAGCTGGTGTCTTGTACTGTTTGATCTGGGACGTTTTTTCTTTCCTACCTTTACTTATTCTTCACCTCTCAGCCTTAGAACTGTTTTATCTTGGGTTTGTATAACACCTAGCACATTGGGACTCAACACAGGCAATAAATACTATTGCAACAATAACTAAAATTAGAGACCGGTGTCCAGTACTGCCAGGGAAAAACAGCAGGTTTTCCCATTCAAGGCATTCCTGAGAGAAAGCAAAAACAAGATCCCTATGCTTTCTTGGCACAGAGTCACTGATGTGACTGTCAATTTGAGATTCTAGGAGCTACAGAGATGATGATATGAATGCAGTTTAATTAGCCACTCTACAATAGCAACAGTGACAATTAGAAGTGTTTTAGTACTTTCAGGTCAAGATTAAAAATGATAGAATTTATTGCTCCTGATTTAGAGATTAACGTTGTGCCAATAAATCAACTGTTCAGCATAAAGAATTGACAATTCATTGACATTCTTCTTCCAGGTTGGCAAACTACTATTTAATAGTTATGGATTTAAATACATACATCCATATACACAGATGATTATGTGTATGTATGTATGTATGGAGCTAGAGCAACAGCTCTATATAGGGGAAACAAAAATAACATTGAGAATCGTGTCAGTTTTCACTGACCACTATAGCCACAGGGTTATTTCAGAATGAAAAAGTACTCTGAAGCTAACATCCTGACCTGCTATATAAAGGCAGCCTAGAAACCACTTCATCTCAGCCCTACTTCTACTGCTATATTTGTTAACGAGTTGTCTGTAGATGTTTGGGGAGCACTGAATGAATGAATAACAGGCCATTGGCCTTTAACTTTGCCTGTGGGCTTGGCCATGCCTATCTTTCTCATCTCAAAATAATCCAACTTGCAGGTTCAACCTATGTTCCGAAAATAGCCATCCGCACCTGCTGCCATGTTCTGTTGCTGGAGGTCCTGAAGAGCTGTTTCTGGTTTGTAGAAAAGCAGAGTCAAGCTTTGAATGACACCTCCAGACCACTCACACACACTACTCATGCTACCTCTAGAACTAGCACTAAAGGAGTAACCTTGAAACATTTATGAGACAGGAATCTGACCTGAGCATCCAGTGTGATTCCCATATACCCAAAAGGGAGAGAGATTATTGCTTCCAGGATGCTGAGAAAGCTTTGTGTGGTGGACTGGTGGACTCCGGTTTCTGTGCTCAGAAGATACTGGCTCAGTGATAAATAATCTGCACCAAAGTGGCATGGATAATATGGCTTCATAGCACTGTGCTACTCAGCTCAACCAGAAGAGTATACAGCAGTATCTGTAAGTTGGACTTGAGAATGCGCAGAAAGGAGAAAGAAAAAGAAGTCGAAAGTCCACATTTTCTATCAGTATTCACACACACACTGAAATTGTATAAATGCAGTGTAATTTTTTTTTTTTTT
>VXAB01009839.1:230-16397 GCA_013399175.1 Odontophorus gujanensis | reverse complement strand
TTGAAGAGCAAAAGAGGACTTTTGCATTTAAATAACTTGTTAATGTCTGGAAACCAAAACAGTCACAGAACAGCAATAAAGTAGCTTTTCAAATGTTGCTGAAGGATGTCTATAAAGAGGATATAATGAAAAGGACTGTCCAAATGTGCACAGATAATATAGTTAATGTATTACTTCTTTTATTATTTTATCATCTTTCATTAATTGCTGGCATCCTTCCTGCAGGATCTGGTTCCATGAGAAGAGCTTTTAGTCAAATGTTCTAAATGAAACAATCACTTAGAACCCAAGAACAAGGTTGAAACAAGGTTCACCTGGCTTCTTTAAATCATGCTGGAAGAGGGAGGGCAAAATACTATGTTAGTTTTATTTTGAGGCATCCAAATTCTAGGGTTGGACCAGACTCCACTGAACAATGCCCCTCGGAGTACAGCTGTGCCTATACCATGGTGTATTGGTGTACCGCTGTTTTGTTTCTAGGCCCATCTCCCTTTTCCCTTTTCCCTTTCCCCCTTCCCCTTTCCTGGGGCGTGGGTCCGTGGGTCCCCCGCACCAATCGTCACGGAACCGGGCCGAACCTGCCCGTAAACCGTTGACACTGCGCTTGGGCTTTAACCATCTTTACTTAACTCAGAAGGAATGAACCAGGGATACACATTGGCCAAGCAATATTTTTTGCTCTTGCACGCCAGACTTCCTGGCCAGCGCTTCAGCACTGAGCAAGTTTGGACTGACCTCCAGAGAGTCCTGGGCCCAGTTCTGAGCAAGCAAGAATGAGGCTTGGCCAGTGCAAATATTTCCCCTCTGCATTGGCTACTAGAGGTCAAATGGCTTTTCCAGACAACTTGTGATCCCTTTCCCAGGACTGGAGAAGCAGTACAGAGGCAATGTTTTAGTGCAGAGACTGTAACCATGGGCCAGATGGATCCCCAGGTGCAGCAATGGGCAACAAAAACTGGGGCCTACAAAAGGAGGTGTTCGTCAGAGTCACTTATCCTCATTCTCCACTCGCTTACCTAAGCCAGCAGAAGTCTACTGTGAAGGAATATCCATTGTGAGAACAAGAGATGTCTCCAAGGGGTGAGAGGGATGGATGACATTTGGAAAGGTCTATTTCAGTACTGTGCTGTTAAGTTCTTGTTTCATTTATGGGCACTTCAGAAATGTAGTCCAAGGAGGGCAACATATCCCTGCTCTGCCCTGAGTCCAATGAAGTCTACAGAAACATTCCTACTCCAAATCACAGGGATTTGAATCAAATCCTTCATGTAAGAGTGTTTGGATATCTGGTGGTGCTCTCCAGACAGGACCTCCTAAATACTTACCATCTGACCCAAAGGTTCCCTAACTGCCCCATCAATTTATGTTGCCCTATCTGGGAGTGCAGGATAACCTACGCCTTTTCCTCCAAAGCTGCAGTGACCACAGTTACACACCACCCTACCGCCCACTTGAGAATATTTCCCTACTCTCCTGTAAATTTTGGGGTCCACGAAGATGCTCCCAACCCCAATAGTCACTACATCCCTTTTACAAAAGACAGGTAATGAACCTGACTGAACCAAGGATGTGGAAGTCAGTGATCAGATTCAGATATCATCACTTTAGATTGACTGATTTTTATTAAAAATCCAATTCAGACATGATACTTTCTAGAATCCAATATGGCTACTTCCTTAATCATGAGGTATGAATTTTATGTTCCCTTTGCAATTGTTTGCCATTCTTCTGGAGTGAAGACTTGCACTTGTCTCTTTTCCAGGTACCGAACATCCAGCTCACATTATATACACAAAACAGAAAGAATATTCTGAAATTTATGGAGGAAATGTCTAGAGAGAAACCCATTCGTTGATACTGGACTAGGCACCAGAGAGACAACTCAGTAAATGAGAAGAAGACAGAAATGAAAGCAGATTTTTTTGTGCAAAAGCAAATTTTCCAAAAATCCTGTACTTCTGACCCTTAGACCACTAAGACTGATTTTAATGAAATTGCTCCCAGGTTGCTTAACTATAGCTGGGAGGAGAATGAATCCATATGTCTTCACTTTATATTAATTTCTAATACTGTATGTAAGCCTGAAGGGCTGCTTCACTCCAGGCAGTGAGCACTGAATGAGAGTGCAATCCCTGTGCTGACACAGTGTATGTTGCCACTTTTGCTTAATCACTCTAATTAAACTACTTTTAATTAACAGAATTTAAGAATACCTAGTTCAGCAGACAAAAAAATGTAAGGAAAATACATGGAATCTTGATTTTAGTGATTGGGTCTGCACCAGTTTGTAACTTTCTGGTTCAGGTCTGTTTGTATCACACTGTGCTCAGTGAATTTGGTGAATGTAGAGAAGCATCATTGCATGCAGCCTCAAACATTGCTCTTTCCCACCCATTCTGCCCCAGAACACACTTGGGCCTTCTGAAGTTTTATTTCAGAGGCAATTGGTACTCATAAATAGCTGCTAAGGCAATTGCAGTGTCACCTGAGTAGCATGTCAACCATCTGGCTTGTTAGGGTCGTGGGACCCAACCCAAACACATATAAATATATTTCATTAATCTGCCATGTGCCACATGGTGATATTCCTGTTATTGACTGGTGGACTGAGTGTGAGAGCTATAATGATTCCCAGCAAAGGTCTTTCTCAGTATAGAACATGAGGTCTCACGTTGTCGAAGATTCACTGCCATGTGGTGACTTCAAACAGGAGCAGAAAACGCACTCCATAGACACAAACTATACACTGTCCTGGCTATGAAATATAAATTAAAAGAGACAGAGACACACCTGAATCAAACTGGGAATGTCCATGATGGTTCCCATGTACTGGGGCATCCAAGCAGCATCAGAGCTTTTGCACTGCTTTTTCTGGTTTGGTTTGTTTTGCTCTGCTTTTTAGCTGTTGTAGAAGCAGTCTGTATTTCTCTTAAGACTCATAAATCTGTGTGCCCAGACTGAAGTGAAGACTATCCAAAATACAATTCTGACCAGATTCTCTCCACACGAAGAGAAGGTTTTCAAGCGTGGGTTGCACTGGGGCACATTTAGGGCATGAGAAATCCTTTATACCCAAGGGACACTTGGTCATTCATTCAGCATCTCATAGCAGGAGCTCTCAGCCAGGCTCTGTCAAACTATGCACGGATGTCTTGCAGGCATTCTACATAGGAACCACGTGGGGGGAAGATGCAAAGAAGCTGAGTGGGAGATAATGAATGAATGTGCAAGCCACAGTGTGGTGGATTAGTCCACCTATAGGCTGAAAAAACATCCTGAAAACAAAAATGGAAGGCGAATCAGGTGGTGGTGGTATTCAAACAGCATCCAGCAATGTTCAAGGACTCAAACTCTAAGATTTCAAATGCAGCCATCCCTTCCATCTGCTCCTTGGACGCTGGGCTGTACATTCTTTTAGGTACTATCATCTACTGGGTGCTCATCAGGCACTTTATGATGCATTCCTTGTTTTATCCATGACCTGGGACTGAGCACACCTAAGCAATCTCTGTGCACCGTGTTTCTTAACCCTGACTGTTTTCTGGCATCCATAGCATTGGTTTAACCTACATCCATTCTCCAAAATCACTTTCCATAAACAAAAGCAAAATATATTTATTTATTTACCCATCTTTTGTTTGTTGGGGATGAGTTAGGAATGTGACTATGAGAAGGTCTGAATTCAGGAAGGATTTTCTACATACATCAACAATACAGGTTATCCTCACAGGAAATAAGATCCCTTAGGTTGCTGAGGTCAGGGATAGGTTCCATTTCCCCTTCCTCATCTGTAGCAGCACCTTCCACTATTCAGTCAGAACTGGAAATTTCCCACTTCATCTTTTCCTTTTGATGACCAGAGGTGTGCAAACATTCTTCTCTGGGGATCTGATTTCAAAGCTCTTGCAAATATTAGTTTTGTGTGTACTTTCACTCATGGCCAGCTATTCTCTCCTTGTTATAGCCATTCCCAGTTCAAAGTTTCCACTGTCAGCTTCTGCCTTTTGACAGGGATGGCAATGACTCTGGGATCCCAGAGTAAGTTTGAGATCCTCCTTCTGCCTCCTCTATAATGGAGGCTCCTTCCCACTGCAACTTTTTGCTGACTTTGTTGCTTTCTTTCTGAGCAGTTTAATAGTTTTAGGGTCTGATGATTTTTTACTCTTCTTGCCAAAATCAAAACCATTTAAATGCTTGCCCTGCTCTCAATGGAAAGAACCTAGCATGCTAAAAAGTGGGTTTGGGAGTTCAAAACCCAGGCGAGAGGAGATTGCCAATGCTTTAAAGTCATTCATTTCCAAAACAGAGGGAAAAGCAATTCTGTCACGACCTGTATTTTATTATCCATCTTATATTTGCATGCCAGGAGGACAGAAGGGACATGTTCTCTCCCCTGGATTGGCTAGAACAATTCATAGCACTTTTTAAAATCAATTATGTTACATAGCAGGTTTTCAGCAATTCAGCCTGGAGCTGCTGTCAGGTCTTAGAAATAGAGTTGTCACAGACCTTGAGAAGCCCTTGGTCCAACCCCAAGAACACCTACGTAATCTCTGATTGATCTTCTGCTGCCTAATCTGATAAAAATGATTTTGCTGTATTAGACCTCATGCCCCTCCTGCTTCTGTAGTTATCCCTTTGTGCTTTACAGGACCTCCCCTGGTACAACCCTAACTGTGATCCCGTTTTGGTTCCACTCACCGCTTTCCAAAATTCTGGCTTGATTGTAAATGTGGAATAGCGAGGTCTAATTTTAAACAGTTTTTTTAGTCAGAGCAAAGAGATTTCTAGGATCTGAAAGACTACATTAGCAGTGAACTGCAAAACTTGGAAGACACGCTTGCTATCTGCTAGGTGAGCCTCCACACTGCTACAGAAGTGCTGCTTGAACGTGGGCTTTGCGTTGCTCCTACATGGCATGCCTGCAAGCAGATTCCCTTCATAGCAGGGCAACTGAAAAGGTGACTGTGGGTTTAAGAGAAGGCTGATCGTAGTGATCCCTGCCTGCCTTAACCCATTTTTACTTATGGGTGTGTTGGAAGGAGATAGCTTACACAGCAAAGACTGCAGGTGCCTTTCAGCATCTAAAGGGGGGCTATAAGAAAAAAGGAGACACTCTTTAGCAAGGTCTGTTGCGTTAGGACAAGGGAAAATGGTGGCAAACTAGAAGAGGGGAGATTTAGACTGAATATAAGGAAGAATTTTTTTACGATAAGGGCAGTGAGGAACTGGCACAAGTTGCCCATAGGGGTGGATGCCCCATCCCTGGTGACACTCAAGGTCAGGCTGCATGAGGCTCTGAGCACCTGAAGGTGCTGTGGGTGTCCCTATTCATCGCAGGGAGTTGGACAAGATGACCTTTAAATGTCCCTTCCAACTCAAATGATTCTATGAAAAAAAAAAATGTGAACAATACCTTGAAGGGCTGTCAGTCCCAGCATTTGGCTCAGAGCAAACAAAGCAGCCCTACAAAGTGAGCCCTAAACTTCCCATTTAGAAAGGAGGTGGTATTTCTGCTGGAGCGGCGCTGGTGAGTTGTGGTGGCTACTGGCAGCTCCCCTAAACAGAACTGCACCAGAGGTTTTGAGTGGCCGTTCTTTCCTTCTGCTCCTTGTGCAAGGTTTCTTAGCCCCATGTTTAGTGAAACAGGTTGATCTGATTTCAGGATAAATGGCAGCAAAGGTGAAAATCCCAACAGCAACCCCAAGGGCAAGCATTCGGCTCCAGCAAAGCTGTCCTGGGCTGCAACCAGACCTTACCCAGTTCCACCTTTACCCACTACGAAGGCCTGGGCAGCCTGATCTAGTGCCTGGTGTAGTGGTTGGCAACTCTTCCCACAGCAGGGCGTTGGAACTGGAGGGTCTCTGGGGTCCCTTCCAATTCAATCCTTTCAATGATTCTGTGATCCACCTGCACAACAGAGAATTTGCTCAAGAGCTGACTTTGTTAGCAAGGCCAAAATGCCTCCAGATAGTCACCAGCACCTGTTTGTGTATGAAATTGTCATTGCATTACAGCAGTGGTTCTAAAAAAGGTTAATTACTTAGATGAATTGAAAAATCTATGTTCATTTACAAATGGACATAAAATGAAGACTCAATTATGATAATTTATTTACATTGTCAACTTAGATGAAAGCATATTCAAAAATATTGCTGGAAGTGGGGCCCTGGGGTCTGATCCTTCAAAGCCTCAACTGTGCCAGTGGCTCTCAGCCCCAAGAAGCGTTTGAGACCAGTGAGTGAGGACAGGACAGGGCTTTCGTTTGGCCTAGAAGTAACACTGATATTTTTTAAGAATGAGGTGTGTGGAGAACTCCTTTTCTTACCCCAAAGTCACCCATATTTGATTGGGATGGTCGGGAGCATTTTTGTTCCACAGTAAATTCATAGCAAATATAAATAGACACTTCCCTGTATTTATTACTCCCAAAAGCCTTGTAGATGGATTTCACCTCACTTACCATACCACAAGCAAATTATGTTGAAATCCTTCCAAGATCTGAGATGATATGTTTATAAATTCTCCTTATTGAACTCTTGGCCTCAAGTAACTTTATTATAATAAAACATTTAGGTGTTTATTTTATTTTTTTAATGCATTCTGTTTACTGTGAGAGAAGTGGCAGCAGTTTGTAATTTCCCATCCATCAGCTGATTTTTATGCCGTGAAATGGGCATAAAGCATAAATGCATCAAATAATAAAAGAACACCCCAGCGTATCAGATATATAATGAATTTCTGCATGTGTTGTTGTTTTCGTTCTGCTGATTTACAGCCCTTTTAATGTACACAGTCTTCCTAAACAAATTAGAGTTGATTGTTCTGGAACTAGACTGTGATTCAAGACAACGTACTGGATGCTTGCCATGTTTAGAGAAGCTATCGAAATCCCTCTGGGGGTAAACAATCATGGTTTAAAGAGTTCAGGTTATTTGACATCTCAAAGACATTTTCTGTTCACTGAACCTGGTTGTTCAGATGTGACAGAAGTAAAATCAACACTGTTGGAGTTGGAGACAAGTGAGCACTGAGGGACCATGATGTACCTACACACATCAGTGTTTTGCGGATCACACAGCAGCCCTGAAATGGCTTGGTGGTCAATGGCTCAACGTCCAGATGGACACCAGTGATGAGTGGTGTCCCTCAGGGCTCAGTATTGGGAGCAGCACTGTTTAACATCCTCATCAGTGACACTACAGTGGGATGGAGCGTATCCTCAGCAGTTTGTGGATGATGTCAAGCTGTGTGGTGCAATCAAACCCCCGAGGGATGGGATACCAACCTGAGAGACTGGGACAGGCTGAGCAGTGGGCCCAGGAGAACTTCATGAGGTTCAACAAAGCCAAGTGCAATGTCTGGCTCCTGGGTCACGGCACCCTCTGCTGTCCATACAATCTGGGGGATGTGAGGATGGAGCACAGCCCTGCATGAACTGCACCAGAAGGGAACTCTGCCTTTCCTTCTCTGAACAGCAGCCACCTGCACTGCCTGGAGCAGAACAGCAGTACCTCTGGTTGATGCCCATGTCTGCCTGCAGCTGCTCTGCACTGTGAGGTGCTCAGCATCCCCTGCACCCACTGGGGCTGCAGAGTGGTAAATGCCTGTAGTGATACTACCAGCATTGCTGCACCCAGGATTTGCTGCCAGAAACGTACTTGGAATTACTACAGCTGTTATCTCCTTTAATCTTATCTCTTTTACAGGCTTCCCAGCGAGCGGTGAGGATCGCAGTAACATCAATTACACGTCCATTAGCATTACTGATATCACTTTTCTTGCAGCATTACCGAGATGCAGATGTATAAAATGCCAATATTTCCTTCCCCTGCACTATGTTAATCGCACTGGACGTCGCCGCATGGCTGCTCATCACAGGGGCTGGGATATTTATGCTCAGCTAGCATTTACAAGCCGCCAGTCTGCCTGGGCTCTGTTCTCCACCCAAACACATGTGAAAGGCTAATGGGCTGGGCTGAAAAATGGGTCTGACTCCAGTAATTTTCTAAACACTTGAAACACATTAGGACTTCTACGCTGCTCTGCAGACACAAGGCCTGATCCTATTCACTCTCATTCTGGCGGCATAATTCCCACAAATTTCCCTGGAACTCTCACATGCTGTGCCCAAATCTGAACCCCCCACACAGTGTGGGATACAGCATCTCATCCCCTTTAAACAAATCAGTTATTTCCTTAGCTAAGCAGTAAGTTAGGAAAGGTGTTGAGTGACTTCGCTGTCAGCTTTCCCATCTCATCAGCATCATTTGCCAGCTCCAAGCCCCAGCTCTTCGTTCACCACAAGCCACAGCCACCTGCTTCTGCTCCACGTCTACTCACCATCCCCGTTGCTACACTTGTCTTTCTTCACCTTTTTGAATACAGAAGGTTCAGCAAAGCTCCTTTCATCAACCTGAACTCCCTTTAGATTACAGAATCTTAGAATGGCTTAATTTAAAGAGACCATAAAGATCACCTACTTCCAACCACCCTGCCAGTGACTGGTTGCCAGCCACCGGACCAGGTTGCCCAGAGCCCCAGACAACCTGGCCTTGAATGCCTCCAGAGATGGGACATCCACAGCAATCTGGGCAGCCTGTTCCACTGCCTCACCACTCACTGAGTAAAGAATTTCCTTCTAACATCAAACCCAAATCTCCCCTCTTTTAGTTTGAAGCCACTCCTCCTTGTACACTTTCTAACAGACCGTGTACAATGTCAGCCCCTCCTGCTTGTGAGCTCGCTTCCAGTACAGGCCACAATGAGGACTCTCCAAAGCCCTCTTTCTCTAAGATGAACAAGCCCAGCTCCCTTAACCTGTCTTCGTAGGAGGGGTGCTCCAGACCTCTGAGCATCTTTGTGGCCCTCCTCTGAACCCTCTCCAACAGCTCCACATCTTCAATGCACTGGGGGCCCCAGACCTGGGCGAAGTACTCCAGATGGAGTCTTACAAGGACAGAGCAGGGGGAGTCAGTCCCCTCCCTCTCCCTGCTGCCACCCCTCTGTTGATGCAGCCCAGGATGCAGTCGGCCTTCTGGGCTACAAGAGCACAGTGCTGACTCAGGTCCAGCTTTTCATCCATCAGGACCTCCTCATCTAACAACCACAATTTTTCAAGTATTATGGAGAGCACCCTGGCAACCATGTCAGACAGTTCCTTTAGAACCCTGGGAAGCATGTTATCTTGACCCATAAAGTTGTACACATTCAGCATCACGAGGAGATCTTGGACTTGTTCTGCTCTTACTCTGGGAGTGATTTTGCTCAACTGACTTTCACATAGAATTTCAGGGACACAAGAGGTGTGAGAAGCCTGGCTGGCCATGAAGACCAAGGCAAAGAACTCACTAAGTATCTCAGTCCTCCCCATCTGAGGAAGCCAGCTCCCATTTTCATTTATCAGGGTATGCTCTCCTTTGCCAGTCTCTTTTGTCCAGTGTATTTCTGTTGTTTTTCACATGCCTCACCAAGTTCAGTTCCATCCTCACCTTGTTTTTATGACTCCATCCCAGCATATTTGGACAGTATTCTTTTATTCTTCCTAGGCCATCCAATCCCTCTTCCATTGCTAATACTTTTCCTTCTTTTTCCCTCAGCCTGACTAGCAGAGTCTTGCTCAGCCACACTGATTTCCTACCTTATTTATCTAATTTCTTAATCTGAGGGACAGAGAGTTCTTGAGCTCTCAGAAAGGCATCCCTAAATTGCTGCCCACTCTGTTCATTTCTCTTGTCCCTAAGGACAGTTTCCCAGGGGATCTCATCCAACAAATCCTTAAACAGATTAACGTTTGTTCTCTTGAACTTCAGGGACCTAACTCCACTCTTTGCCAAGCTCACATTCCTCAAGATCATGAGCTCAACCACAGCATGGTGGCTGCAGCCCAGGCTGCCTCCCATCTTAACCTCTTTTGCTGTCTCTTCTAAGTTGGTGGCACCAAAGTGAGTTCCACATTGGTGATGTCCTTGTTCATTGCAGGGGATTTGGACTACGCAACATATTAAAGTCCCTTCCAACTCAAAATACTAAATGATTCTATGATCTCTCAGTATGTTATTGTCCCTTCTACAGGCCTCTGTTGTAGCCCATACCAGGCAGATTTGGGGCCAGGGATGGTGGCATGGGTGTGTTTGCCCACTACCAAACACAGTAGGGTGCTCAGCCATCATCCTGATCCATCCGTTATTCCAATAGCTGCTACTGCTGCTGTCAGAGCTTGTAACTGAGCTGGCCATTAGTCTTTTGTTTTCTCTTTATAGGAGAGTAATTTCAGTTGACACTGTTTGGTCTAAATGTTGTTATCATGGTATCATCCTTGTTTTGCACTTATTTCACATAGTCCTGGCATGATAACAATGTCCACTTAATCTTGCATGGAAATTCCTTTTCAGTGTCCATTGGTCTCTGCTGATTTATGCGGACACTGCTTTCTCGTGTCACGATGAACTGCTCTCCATAGATTTTCTGTGTCATTGATTTGCCATCATCTCCACAATTCAATACAATTTTCCTCCGCTTGCATTTGATATTCTCATGTTGACACCAAAGACCTACCTCACTAATATTGTATTAACATAGCTCTGACACGGGGACAAATCCTCACACTAATAACATTTACTGATAATAGCATCACTGTAATGCAGTTACCAGTAATTTGCTTCCATAGGATTCAGTCTTTGGACTTCATGTCCAGACACCCAATCAGAAGCAGTCGTATTGAGCGCTGCCTGCAATGCAGTGCTCTCTCTAAATGAGGAGTAACAGCTGCACCACTGATAACTCAGCAGATTAGATCTTCAAAGATTTTTGCAAGTAAATATTTAAATCTGAAAAAAAGCTGGAAAAGAAATAAAATTCCCATTCCATAGCAGAATATACCCAGGGAGTTTTCGAGTTTGCTTTATAAAAGATGAGCAGAGGATCCTTGGAGTAAGCAATAGCCCAAGGGTTTTGTCAGTTATGGGAGAGCTTCGAAGTCTGTCCTCCCCTCTACCTGACCCAGACAGAGGGCTGCCCTGGCCTGCTGGCTGCTCCCCATGTAGGGACCTCACTCTGCTTACAGCCAGAAGTTCTGGCTCAGACCTTAGTAATCTCTCTCGGCAAAATTTAATCAGTACTGATATGTTCCCATGGAAAGTTTCAGTTTCAATAAATCAGCATTTTCCAAGGAAAAAAAAAAAAAAACAACTAAACAACAACAACAAAAAAACCATCTAGCTGGAAAACTCCCAGCACACTCAGACCTATGCTATCAGCTACAGAAAGTCAATACTATTCTCCATCACCAGAACTGCCTCTACACTCCAATTTTTAAAGAAAGAGAAGCTAAGCTTTTGATAAAGGGTATGATTTCTTGTCTGCATTGCCTGCATGAATAAAGACCCAGGTCATGTCATAGGACGCGTGCTCCAAAGTCACTTGTAAGTTTCCAAAAGCTTTTTTTCCAATGCTGTGGCAGGGAGATTGGAACTGGATGATCTTTAAGGTCCCTTCCAAGCCAAGCCATGATTGTGTGATCCTTTCTGTGTCCACTCCTGTCATTCTGCTAACGGCAGCGAACAATCCACTCACTGGAGAGCTTTAGGAGAGCTCCGTATTAAACTGTCGTTTTGTCAATAAAACATCATTTCATCAATGGAACGTCCAGGTGCCCCAAATCTTTCTGCATAATTAATTCTCCTGATGCATTAAGGAATGTTATACACAATATTAATCAAAAAGTACTGTCAATATAGGGACCATATATAAATCCAGCTAAGAAAACCACAAAACAGTTTGAAAGCTAAGCTCTTTTTTCTCTTCCATGATGATCTTTCAGTCTAGGGAGACGTGGATTCTGCAATCAAAAATGCAATAAAGAAAATAGCACAGTAATCTGTGGAACCAACAGTGCATCTGAAAGGCTGCGAGTGTTTCACTTAGTACCCCAGAACCATTTTCTTATCTGTGGGGGATCTGAATTTAAACTTCAGCTTCTGATACATCAGAATCACTCAGACCAGGACTTTGGAGGGAGCAGAATGTGTGGTTTGGTGGAAATTGTATGGTTTTGGCATTTGGATTTGTTCTGAATGAAAACAAATTGCCAAATGGCATTAAACTTACAGGGAAACACTCTGTGAGGGCAAATTAAAGCATTTTCTCTCAGGTGTAATTGGAGCGCTTGAATTTTTCCAAAGTCACTTCTGCAACAAGAAGAGAGCACTGTAATCCTAAGCCCTCCTCCAAGCCCCAGTGAGCACAGCTGTAACCTCTCCTGCAAGACACTGATGCTGCTTCTTTATTCTTATCCCCATTCCCAACCCCATTCCCATCCTTATCCCTATCCTTATCCTTATCCCTTTCCGTATCCCTTTTCCCATCTCCATTCCTACCCTTATTCTTATTCCTATCCTTATCCCATCCCTATTCCATTCCCATTCCTATGCCATCCCCATCCCATCCTCATCCCATCCCCATGCCATCCCCATTCTCATGCCATCCCTATGCCATCCTCATCCCATCCCAATCCCTTCTCACCCACCCATTGCTGTGCAACCTCTTGCTGCTCAGTGCACACAGCAAGGAGGGAAGCATCCTCACACCCCAAGCAGAGATGAACCCAAGGACCTGGGCTGCAGAGCTCACGAAGTTTCTGCTTTGGACAGTTTTATGATGTGGCCCAGGACTGGGTTTGTGGGGTCGGTGACAGGAAGTGTGCCCCTGTGCCAGGGGAGCTGATCTGCCCCGTGGGTGGCTGTAAATCATGGCTCAGCAGGCGTGCAGACACCACACTGATAGGGCAGGGGCAGTGGTGCCATTGGCTCTTAACCTCCTGCCTGGAAAGGGCTGAATCCTCCTTGCTGAGTTTAAAAATAATTACAAAAAGAATCAGGCAGATGTTTCAGCTCAGGCGTTACAGCCCATGATGATCAAACTTGGGGGGCTTTGGAAGAAGGAGAAGTGGAAGCGGTGTTTGGGGGATATTTATTGACAGAGCGCATTGGCAGCTCTGCCCGCAGGAGCAGTAACTCAGGCAGGGGCAGTGCTGCTTCTCTCACTCCTTACAGACACACATGAGGCTCTGGGGAGAACTGTGACGGGATCTACTGGAAATGCTTTGAATTTAATCCAAATGTATCAGAATCTTTTGAGAAAACCTCCAGCCATTGTATTTACTCGGGTCCCTCTGGCATGCCACCGCTGTAATCAAGAGGTGTGTAAGCAAAGCACATCAGTTCTGCCCCTAAAATAAAGCAATTAGTTCCAAAATGAACAACATGAACTTGAAATGACTTTCTAGCCTGCTATAAACAAGATCATGCTCCACAATGTCTTCAGCAGAGATGGCATTAAATTCCATCACCTCCTCGTAATTATTTCCCATCCTCAGCATAGGAAAATTGATGCTATGGTGCTATCTGCCCCCAGAAGCTTGGAGGTGCCACGAGTCACTGTGCTCTGCACAAAGCAGCCAGCGGGCAGGGACACCACTCCGATTTATCTCTGTTATTTGTGCTGGATATTTTCAGCGCGTCTGCATTCTAAATGTATTTTAATGTAAAGGTTAATGGAGTTTTAATAAAGGGCAGATGGCCACTCTAATTGCTGAACACCCGGCGCACTCTTTTAAAAACCTCTTTAGCTGGCTAGACAGGTATTAATAAGTGTGAACGCCATTAGAGAAAGCAGAGGTTTGAATCAAATGCTTCTTCAAAGTTGAATTTATTATTAAACCCAAACTGTGATCTTTGCGTGTGTTTTGCAAAGAAAAATCGTATCGCTATATTTCCCATCAGGTGATCCCGTGGATTCCCTATTATCTGTACCTAAATGACGTGCAGTATAGCAACAAAGGTGGAATTCCCCATTATGTACCGTCCCTTATCCAGCTGTCAACTCTCAGTCTCACTCCGCTTTATTTTTCCAGCCCCATCGGCAGTGCTCAGCCTCCTCCCCGCTTCCCCAGTTTGATCTTTTTTGCAAGAGCGCGATCCCGGCTCTCACGGCATTATGCATGCACATCACCATCCCTGGTATGCGGCTTAAAAAAGAAGAAAAAGGAAATAAAAGAGCACGAGCTATTTCGAAGCGGGCCCGGTGCCAAGCAGAGCCCTCAGCCTGCGGAAACCCGATGGGAGCTACGCGTCTGGCCGAGTGCACTCAGAGCAGAGAGCCAAAAACCAAAGGGAAGGGAGGAGCCACAGGTATCCATCCTGCGGGCTCCATCACCAAATCATCGGATTTTTAGGCATTGAGAACC
The DNA here is from genome assembly GCA_013399175.1 of Odontophorus gujanensis. Classification (NCBI taxonomy): domain Eukaryota; kingdom Metazoa; phylum Chordata; class Aves; order Galliformes; family Odontophoridae; genus Odontophorus; species Odontophorus gujanensis. Next base: position 2,152 of record VXAB01009839.1, on the reverse strand, counting down.
AAGGGCACTGGGTCAGATCAAACCCCATGTGAATGTGAGCCGGCTGTGATGGGGGTCAGAGAATGATGAAGGATGCAGAGCCTCAAGAATCGCCCCGGGCAGAAGCAGTGTGCGGGAGCTAGCTGCCTGTTGCCATGGGGGCAACACTATCCCATACCATCGGGTTTCTGCCCAGTGCAAATCTCTCCCCTCGCCCACACGGCGTGGAAGGACAGAGGCACGCTCTGACCTCAGAGCACCTGGAATAATTTAGAGCAGACAGCAATTTTCTGCTCTGGAAATAATTTCTCTCACCTCTTCCTGCCCCCGCTGCAGACCCCTCCTCACAGCCCCACATACACCGCCACCATCGCCCTCTGCAATGAGCAGTTACATTAACACGGGCGTGAAATATGGGCTGGGATGCGGTTCGGGGCCGCGCGATAGAATAGAAGTAAGTTTTATATCATTTTATGAACGGGCATTCATCAGTGCTACATCACAATGAGGGCCCCGTGGTATCACATCCCACTGTCTCCCAAACTCGCTGTGATCGATGCCGCTCAGATGACAGTGGGTGGGATGTGGGATGCGGGGATCTCAGAGGCTGGAAGCGGCCGCATTGGGGTTTTGCCGCGTTCTGAGCCTTCACGAATGGGAGGGACCCTCGGAGCCCGGGCCAGGGGACAGCAGCGTCTGTCACATTATCAATCTGCCCTTACGATTCATCTTTTATCCGTGGTGACATTTATGCCGTCCCTCTGACACGCTCACGGGAGCCCCGACGCTGCCGGGGCAGAGGGGCCCAAAAAGCGGCACTGTCCCATGGGACGGGACAGCCCCGGAGGGGGGAGGGGGTAAAGGTGTGGGGGGGTCCCACCTTCAGCACCGTCCCCACCGCGGTTGGTCGCAAATAGCGGCGCAGAGCCATTTTCAGAACCCCCCTCCACCGCTCCCTGCGGGCTCCGCTGAGCGCAGCGCCCGCGGGCGGAGCTTGCGCGGGGCGCGCAAAAGCCGCGCAGAGCGTAACATCCGCACCGCGCGCAAAATCCGCGCATCGTGCGACATCCGCGCAGCGTGTGACATCCGCCCCGCGTTTCCCGACGCAGCGCTCGGGGAGGTGCTGAAGACGTATGAGCGCGGAGTAGTTAAAAGCCGCATTATATAGTTCTGCCGAGTCTAAAATCGCATGTGCTGACCCATATATTTTAAACTGTAAACGGACTCCAGTCATTTAAAATATTGCAACGTCGATAGGACTAATTAATTGGAAATAAGAAACGAAGGAATACAATTAAACGAGGAGAGAATCATTTTCTAATTTAATAGCGGGACATTTATAAAGATCACGAGCTAAAAGGCGGCCGATGATCCCATCGACGCGGCGCTAAATCAGCGCAGCCAGAGGGGAGGGGGGGAGGGGGGGCGGCCCCGGCCCCTCCCGCGGGACCCCGCGCCCACTGCGCGCCCGCGGAGCGGGAGCGGCTCCCCGCGCCCGCGCCGCCCTCCGATAAGGGGATATTTTATCGGCCCCCATTTCCTAACCGTAATTTATGGCGATAAAACAGACACCCGGGGTCCTCTGAAATTGTCTTTTCATAATGAATAAATTTAAGACGGCTAATTAATATATAAACTAACCCAATTTGTCAGGTTGATTTGTATTTTAGTTAATTGTGAAAGTAATTACCACACGGGCAAATTAACAGCTTTCTGGAAATGACCAAGGCAGGGGTTTTATTTCCTTCCTGGGTGAAGAAAATTCATTTTTCCCAGCTCTTGATGTGATGAATAAAAGCCATAAATCTGCGTGATTGGTGCAGGCAGAGTCTAAATGGCTTCATATTTCATTTTAGGTTTAATAGAAATATTCATGCTCTGTTTTAATGAAATTAAATTGAAGGGGGGTGGACTGCGGGGCCGGCGCTCGGGGCTTAAAGGGG
>VXAB01009838.1:894730-909588 GCA_013399175.1 Odontophorus gujanensis | reverse complement strand
AGAAGTTAATCACGACTCATAAAGGAAGAGATGCAGTGAAGAAAAAACAGAACAGCAGAAATTGTCACTGTACTTAGAAATAATTGTGCATAAATAGAAGGTAATAGAGTGAAAAAATAAACAAATGTGGCCAAGCAGTACTTTTCCAGACTTAAGGGAAAACACTGCTGCATTACTTTAAGATTCAGTTCTTTCAGATTATATAAGTGAAAACAAAATCCAATTCTCTCTGAGATCATGGATCTGTGGTTGGAATTTATTTGGAAAAGAAAGATACCTTCTAGAGGACCTTAGTGTATTTCTTTCTTCCTTTGCAGAACAAAAAGCTGGTTAAGTCCATCTGATCTTATCAAACAAATAAAAGTAGAATAAGAAAGGAAGACTACTTCGTAAAGCGAAGGACTTCTCTAGGAAGGATGAGTACAACTAGGTTTAGCTGATAAGAGGAGAGAGGAAATGGCTACGAGCTTAGAGGGGTCTGTATTACCTACACAGCTCTAAAATAAGTGTATAAGGGCAGCGTGAGAGACAAATGTGGCCATCCCCACTCTCTGCAGGATTGTTTCCAAAGCATTTGCTCAATGAAGGAGAGCAGCAGCAGAAAAGATACCAGAATGTGCTGAGATGCCCCCTCTCCAGCTCCCCAGTCAGGCTGTCTGGACTGACTTAGGAGGGCAGTTCTCATCCCATGCTGTAATCCTTTCCCTTGCCAGAAGCTCATGTTCTTTCCCACTTGCCAAGACAACTGTACGTTAGAAGTCAAGCAGAAGAGCTCCTGTGTCAAAAACAATCAATCACTCAGCTTCTTAGTGGCAGGTTCACCGGATGGTGCAAGTTGAAAAGAGAACATTCACACTGTGCTGATAATGTATGATAAGTGCGAAGTTGTAGGGAAAAAGAAAAAGAAGAAAAAAGGGGGTGGGGGGGCGTGGGGAGAGGAAGTATTGCAAAAGGTATTGCACTTGACAAGGAAAAAGGGTGTCAAAGAAAAAGGAGCTGAAGAAACTGGACACTCATGTAGTAGGACTCTCTGGAGAAGGGTCCTATTTCTGGACTTCTCTTGCTAGCTGCCCAGTTGCTTCTCTGTTATTCATCAGTTCTACTAGTCTTTGTGGGACACAAAGATGGAAGTCATAACAGAAGTGGAGGCAGAACTTCAGGAAATGTGAGGGCTCAGTGGGACAACATAGATGCGAATTCATCAGGCGATTCCAAGACTGAGACCTGATTTCCACTCTTACTCAAAGTGTAACTTGAAATCTGTAAGCACTTGAGGAACACCCTGGGAAAAAACAAATTGCAGTGCTTTTTAATTGCAAGGTCAGAAATGAAGTTCTGGGTGAAGAGAGAGGAGCATAAACTATGTAATTCCTTAAACTGCTCTTTGGTTTATAATGTAGATGCTGACATTGTCTTTCCAAAAATATGAAATCAAATGACTTCCTGAAAACTTCAACTGGGAAGCTGCCCTTTATTTTAATCAAGCTTTTGATTAACTAGCAAACATGGTTGGTCTGTGGAGCTTTGTGCATTCTATTAATACCGTACTAGCAACTGCATATGAAATTTTAGATACCCATAAGGATTTAAATGGAACTGCATGTAGACAGCACTTTCTGAGACATCCCTGGTCTTACGTATGCATGTTCCATTTTTTTTCCCTATCCCAAAAGAAAGCAGCAGTCTATGCAGTATAGCTAGGACACAGAAAGGCTGGATATTTAAAACACTTTGCTGAAAGTTCACTTTCATTCAAGGGAAATGCTTGCAATGCACTGCTGTTTTTGGTGTGTGAGAGCACAGCAGTTTGTGAAAACTGGCTATGCTGCATTTCCTTCTTGCAGTTGGATTGCTGTCTTCAGACACTAATGTTCTTGTTGTCCTTGATCTGGCATGCATAGGCAGCTTTTTTCCTGAAGTTCTTGAAACTTGGATGCATGAGCTTCAGTACAAATGTAGATTTGGCATACAAAAGGGTGGTGCTATACTATCTAACATTTTTGTTACCTAATCCTAAAACTACCTTCTGTTACAGAATGAAGGATTGTTCCTGAAGCATTTCTCTCAGAATTTCATGAGAACACTCATGCCTTCACAGGATGCAAAATATAAACTATTCTCCTTCCTTCTAGATGAAAAATGCCCAGATTTTCAAGAAAAAGAAAAAAAACTTACTATTAGAAGCTAGAAAAGATTATAATGAAAATACTTTTCTTCGCTGTTAAGGAGGAGAGGCATTCACGCTAAGGATGTAAGTCTCAACCTAATAGAATGGAACAGGCTTTCCAAGTGATTAAGGAAAAGGAATACCTCACAGATTCTGCTCAGCCTTCATACTCTCTAGTACTTCATACTAGAGAGCATCCAAAGGAGGGCTACAAAGGTGTATGAGGAGGCTGAGGGGAGGCCTTCTGGTGGCCTGCAGCTCCTCACAGGAGCAGAGGGGCAGCGCTGATCTCAACTCTCTGGAGACAGTGACAATACTCGAGGGAACAGCATGGAGCTGCATCAGGGGACAGTGAGGCTGGAGATGAAGGATCTTCACTAAAACATTCAGGCACTGGAACAGGATCCCCAGGGCAGTGGTTAAAGAGTCATGACAGCTGGAGTTCAAGAAGCATTTGGACAATGCTCTCAGACACAGGGATTAAATTTTGAATAATTCTGTGGAATCAAGTGTTGAACTCAGTGATCTTTGTGGGTCTCTTCTAACTCTGGATATTCTGTGATTTTCAGAGGTAAAGGACTTCAGATGATGCCCTCTTCTTACCATGAAGGGAAGCAGTCATCAGTTTAACAGCATAAACAGTTCCAGTAACAGTAAGAACATGCTTCCCCATGTGCCCTTTTTGAACTCAAGCACACTTTGAGCTATTTCTGTATAGGGAAGTACCATTTCTATGAAATGAGAATGTGAGCCCCCCAACTGCCAAACCATTGGGAAGTCTGCTTACCCAGTCACTCTCCTGAGATGTGTAAGATAACTACTCACAAGCAGAACATCTGAACCTGGACCCAGAAGGAATCTTGTTATGCAACTAAATGAAAAATATAGGAAGTAAATGAAAAAGAAAGGAACAAAGCACAAACTTTTTGAAACAAATATTAAAGAGAATCTGTTTCACCATCATTTTCTGAGAAGTTACCTCTGTAGCTGGATCAGCTGGATCCTTATGATTTATATAAGCTATAACCTCAAGTCTGAAGTGTGGTTAGGGTAACCCATAGCATTAATGGATATACACTGCCTCTCTGCTAGAGTGGAGGAATCCCATTGTCTTACCTCTTTGTAGTGCTACAATTGAGCAGTTCATACTTGTAAGTCATCCCAGATACATTTGTGATTAAAGCTATCAGGAAGCTAATGAGAAAATACCAATCTACAAAGCATGGCTGGGACAATTTGTAGTAAACAGGGCCAGGGATTATACAGTATACAAGAAGGAAAAGGTACTCAGAGCCTCTTTACTTCTGTTTTTAATAGTCAGATCAATTACTCTCAGTCTACTCAGCCCCCTGGGCTGGAAGACATGGACAAGGTGCTGGTACATGCCCACAGAAAGGCAAAGAAGCTGGTGAAAGATCTGGAACATAAGTCTGATGAGAAATGGCTGAGGGAACTGGGATTGTTTCATCTGGAGGAGAGGAGGCTCAGGGAAGACCTTATATCTCTCTGCAACTCCCCATAAGGAAGTTGTGGTGAGGTGGGCATCAGCCTCTTCTCCTAGGTAGCAGGGATAGGATGAGAGGTAATAGCCTCAAGTTGTACCAGGGGAGGTTCAGGTTGGATATCTGAAAAAGTTTCTTCTCAGAAAGAGTGGTAAGCCTTGGATAGCTCGTTCCATTGCAAGTGATGGAGTTACCATCCCTGGAGAAATGTGAGAAATGTGTAGATGTGACACTGAGGGGCATGATTTTGTGGGCATGGTGGTGATAGGTTGATGACATGATGTTCTTATGTGTCCTTTCCAACCTTTATGGCTCTATGAAATATTCAACAACTGAGCTCAGTGCACGACATATGAAATAAGACAGAAACCCCATGACAAATAAGTGATTACATAGTCAAAGTTGTCTCATAAAGCAGACATAAAAACAATTAAGTTGTATGGACCTTAATCTTAATTCTGGCATTACCTAGTTTTGTGAGTGCCTGAATACAAATTTAATAACAAACTTAAAAAACAAAACAAAACAATAAAAAAAAAAACCAAACACCAAGAATAGTGCAGGGTTTGCTATCAAAGTGTAATCTAGCAGATTATTAGGGAATGTTGTGTCAGTGAGAAAGTCATGGATTAATCAAAAGACTGGTGTGCTATTAGAGCATGTAGTAAGGAGTCAGAATTGAAACCCTGACTGACAGAGATTTCTGTGTAACTTCAGATTGTTCATTTCCTATGGTGCAAACACTATGAGTAATGCTATTTCCTAGGTATCTGTGACAAAGATTTCATTTTTACTACCTGTCATGTGAGAGCTGGCAATGAAGTTCTCTGCTGTAATAAGTAAAACAAAAAAAAACAAAACCAAAAAAAACAGATAAATATATTTAAAAATAAATAAATCTTAATAATGATGCCATTAATACCACTACAGTTTGTCCTACACTTCCTATTTTCCTGTCTTTACAGCACTTCACATAACTATTGAAGCACAGTACAGAACCTTAAATGTGAGGCTGAAACAAATACCTGAAGGCAGAAAACATCCTTCCTCTGTCCAGAAGTGAAGTTAATAATCATTTAAAATTTCCTGAGCAACAGAAATGGTTTTAATGATTAAGATTTAATGTGTTCTCACTTCAGTGTCAGATGGTCAAGTGAAGGTTGGACCACTACATTAAACTTGTGTTGGGAAATGGCAAAGTTTCCCAAACAGTAGCTTGCCTTTTCTTGTGACATTGTTAAATGTATACTGGTGAGAGCAGGCTTCAGTGCTGCTGAGAAATTTGGGTGTACAAGAGGAAAGAAACATCTGTCTCCTTGAACCATACATGCCTCCTGCTGGCCAAATGTAGACTCTCATCTCTCATTTGGTTGACAAACCAGATTCAGTTGCATAATATATTGGCTTGTTTTACCTGAAATAGAAAATAATAATAAAAAAAGGAAAAGTGCTTTTTTCACTTTGTAAGCCAAAATCTTTCATTAGAAATAAGAAATTATTCCTCTACCTTACAGGAAAAGGTTCATTCTAAACGGAAAAGTGACATTTTTCTCTATGTTGAGAAAATATTTCATACAAATTGAGTTCTGTTCGCAGCTTTTTGCCTCTTTTATTTCACGGAGAAAAGAAAAATTCATTTTGGTTTGACCACCAAATGACTTCTTTCAGTTCAAAGGTAACCCCTGGAGGTCAAAGATCAATAAATCTGAGCTCTAGTTTTACCAAAAGTTAATCTCTTTTCCAGCCTGCACTTAGCCAAGCAGCTGAGGCTTTCCACAGTATTTTGCCAGCCTTTCACAATTTCATAACTAGTGCTTCATCCAAAGCAATATTTAACATGGTACGCCTTAATCTCATCGCATCTCAATCTTAATCACATGAAGATTAAGAAACAAGTGTATTTTATTATTTAGCAAAGTTTGGCTCTGTAAATTTATTCCTAGTAACTATCAGGTTATAATGGAGTCTTAGAATAAATATGAACTGGTAGGACTCAGAAACAAAGTGCATATACCAAGGCCTCTAAAAGAAACAACGATATCAAAGAAGAAAACTTTCTAACACAGAAGAAACCCCAAGCATCCCTCCACTGCAGTGTTTCCTCATTTAATAGTTTTGCTGTGTTCTATCATTCACCTATTTCAGTGCCAATAAAATGTTCAAATCTCTGCCTAGCCCAAGGACACTGACATATCTGAGTTTACTGTTTAAGAGACTGACATTTCAACAGATGTTTTCTGACCTTCTGCATTCAGGATACATATTGATTGTGACACAAGTTATTAATGATTGTGATAATGGATGTGAAAATCTCCAAAGAGCCTGAAGGTTCTCTCTACAAGCTATTCTATTTTCCAAAGCTTTCAGGGCTACCAAAGCTCCTTTTCTTTTTCCATAAGCACCTTCAGAGCTTCTATTTCTTAGTACAAACTGACCAGTAGAGTGTTGAGGTAACTTAAGAAATACCAGCACTCGTATCCTTCTTACCGAGAGACAGCTTTACACATTCAATACTTCTTTAAATCTTCTTTCAGAGCCTCAAGGAAATCTCAACACACTTATTTTTCCATAACCTGGGTGCTTGTTGGGAATATATAATACGCTTTTGTAACAAGTAAGTCCAAGTAGATCCATGCAGTGTTTGAGACAGTCATTGCTTAAAAAACAGAGCTTCAGCAACACAAATACAATGGTCATCATCACATTTATAGAAAATACCTCAATTCTCTTGGCCTTAATAATCACCCTTCACACAAACACCAAAACCTTACCTCAGCAACTACAAAGGAACTGATACTAAGTTTACTGCAGGTGGGCCCCTTGATTGGAGTGGTAATGAGAAGCAGATGAGCAGGAATAGGAAACCAGTGACAAATGAGAAATTGCCAAGTGAAGTCTGAACCTATTTTACTGTTGAAGTAAATTGGCTTGTTTGGGAATTGCCAAAAAAGAGCTAATGAGGTCAGATTGCTTCATACTCTACTTGCTGTTGAGAATGGCTAATTTATTAGTGCTTAGCCTGAGTATATCTTTTATATCTCTCATTAAGGTGTGAAAGATAAAACCTTCAGTCTAAATGGGAATTTGTGTTTATATGGCTAGAGAATAAAAGGTTTATTTTCCAGTTTCTTTTGGGACAAGTCTGGGCTTCAGGGATTTCTTCCTCTTTTTCTTCAATTGAAAAATCCAGTTGTGTCCTTTCCCTTAAACAGCAGGACTGTGCTGCTTGGTGTACATCATTCTCAGCAGGCAGCTTTGCAGAACAGAACTGAGGGAAAAGGGTGACAATTGTAGCCAACACGTTTTTTGTTGTTGCTGCTTTTTTTTTTTTTCTCACCTGACAAGCTATGTTTCTATAATCAAAGTTAGATAAATCAGAATGAGAAGTGGAAATAAGGTAATTGGCTCCCCAGCACAGCACACATCCTCCTCAAGATGGGACTTCTCTAGGAGTAAGTCTGAGCCACAAAGCTGAGTGGGCTGGTGTCTTTAGGACCCCTGCAGATGTAATATTAAACACTTCAGTGTAAATATGACAGTACAACAGATGTGCATCTTTCTGTATCTGCTACTCACTGTAAATCTCAGTGTTAACTCAGAGTGTTTATTTCACTTGAAAGAAAACACAGACTCATTCTTTGTTTATGCTTAATCCCTTAGAAAATCTGTATGAATTGATACAAGAGATTAATAGCAGCTGGCTTTCTCCTTTCTGGATTAGCTCTGAAAGATTAACAAGGAAATAAATGCAGTGTGTATGCCTTTATTTTCATTGGTCTCATCTGTAACAGCATGAAATGCCCAGAAGTCCCAATGTATTCATGGAGAGTGTGGCTTAAGGAAAGGGATTTGGTCTGGCTGGTTATTTTGTTGTCTTTTTTTCTAGTTTTGGTTGAACATGAAGCTCAATGGACTGCATCAAGAGACACTCAGATTTCTGCTTTAAAGTCAGACTACAGTTGTCATTTTACACTTTTGTTGTTTTTTTTTTTAATGCTGACTCCTGTGATACCTTCAAGGGAGCATCATCAAGAAAAAAACACCAGCACCTTGTGCCAGAAGGAGAGAAAGGAACAACTCAGAGACAGTCCTGTGTGGGAGATATCTGTGGTAATGATCTAAAACTGCTGGAAAGCATCTTGATGCCTGCCAGCCCGAGCAATGTGCTGTGCAATCTGTGTGGGATCCTGCTTTGCACACTCTTCAGTTTTAGTATGTAAGTCCTAAATTAATAAACTCTTAATGTTACTTTAATCTTTTTGCCACAAGGTAACAATTCATTATAAAAATAGCTGATGTCATGCAAAACACCATGCGAAAAAAGTACTGAGGAAATCATGGTTCAGCAAGAATATTTGTGCCACTCTGTGTATTCTGCATCCAGATTTTGGAGCAGAAAAAAAGGTATTTCACAATTTGTAGCAGAACCACTCTATTGTGGTTTTTTTTTCTCATTGTATTTCCCAGCCATCTCTAGGAGCAATTAGTGCATCAGCTGAACAGATAAATCAGCTTGCTGATCAAAAGATCTTCTGCGCACCTTGGGCAACCAGTTACAGATTCAGAGCAAACATCCATAGGAAAAGTCATGCCCTGAAAATGGGAAATCGAGTCAGCAGGCAGAATGAGAATGTGCATAAACTAGAAACCACAAATAACCGTTCCTGCAAGAACGATGCAGGGTAGCCAAAGTAGCTCCAGTTAGCAGATGTGTTCATAAAAGAAGAAATAATTTGGAAATAGGAGAGTGGGTTTTGGAGAAACATGTATTGTCTTACACAGTAAATGCACAAATAGCAAGAACCAGTAGAGACTGTGTAGTGCAAGTATATTAAGAGTAGAAAAAAACAGAGGTATTAAGTCAAGAGAAGGCTCAGCAAGGAGGGGCCTCTACATTCCTCACAGAGAAGTATCAATCACACTTGCAGGAAGTATTTATCACCCACATTTTCTGACAGTGGATCCATTGCACCATTTGCCCAAATAATACCTGTTGGGAAACTGCCTCTGCTACAGATTCCCAAGTTGATGGAAAAAGAACAAGGCAATAGGAAAAACTGAGGCCTCGGGTAGATGATGGTCAACAGGAAGACACTGAAAAAGCTGCAAATAAACATAAGATTTCACCATAAAAGACAACCCTAACTTTGTCTGTGATTCCCAAGGTCAAAAGGCTTCACTTCCACCTTTTTGCATTAGGAAATTCCTCCAGATATCTTGCCAAATGTTTTTTATGAATGGAGACTAGGGAAGGGAGATGGAGCCTCTTCATAGCTCTACTCCTCGCCTTCCCACTGCCTGGTCACCAGGCACAGAAATATGGCCCCATGTGTGTAGAGATACAGCTGGCACTTTGTGTCTCTTTTTTAAGTCAGCAGCCCAACACTTTCTAAAATAGAGACCCAGAAAACACAACAATCTGGTCTGTCAGGCAAAGATAAAAAATAACAAATGCAGAGATCAAGCAACAGTGTGGCTACCTGCAATTCTCTGTTTTCCAGTGTGTTACACAAAAGTTAAGATTAATTACAGCTCCTCTGCTTTTGCTGCATGATAGGAAAAAAGAGAAGGAGAAAAAAAACAGTAACAACAGGAAAAGTTTTTTCATCATCCAGAAGGTCTTTGTTGCATTTTTTTTTTTAATCTTTGTAAAACATTACATCATAGAATAAAGACAATAGCAGCAAAACTTATCAAGATGGTACAAGCACATTCTGCTTTGTACCCTGGTAATGACATTTATGAAATTGTCCCTTTTCTGAAAATGCCTTCCTAAAGCACCATAAAATCTTACAGAGACAAAAAAGTAGATAGAACATCATAGCAAGAACATTTACCAATTGCTTGTACTACAGTTTGAAATCGATCAGGAAAAAAATAAATCAGCATCCCACCAAAATGTTTCCCCAAATTTTAGGAAAGGTGTTTTTTTTTCTTTTTTTTTTTTCTTTTTCTTTTTTTTCCCAAATGTAGGGCTGAAAATGACTAATCATGGTTTCTCAGACATGTCTACAAATCCAGATCAAATTCTATTAGATCTTAGAAAAAAATCAGTCTAAAACTACATTGGCCTGAACAAATTCAAATTTTTGCAAAGCTGTGATCCAGACACAAATCCTTCTTTTTTTAAATAATTGTTACTACGTGACTCCAAGATCTGGGAAACTGCTTAATGGTAGGATGAGGCTGGTATGTTTGGTTTACATCTCATAACTGGCACTGTTAAGATTTTCTTTTTAAGCATCCAGATCTCACCAGGGGAAAGAGTGTGTGGGTGGAATATGCTTGAGAGACTAAAATATTCTCTTACATGCTACATATTACTTGCCTGTAATTTGCTCTCAGGGAGTTTGGCCAAAAAAAGCAAATCCTATTTGCCTCAAAGGGGCACCTGGTAGAGAAATGTCTCTTTTCCCCAAAAGCAGCCCTGCTATTTCCTAGTGGTGAGACTAGGTCTGAGATGTAACTTGTATGCAGATGTAAGGGAGCCCAAAAAGCCACATCTACCTGTATGGAATGGGAAGCATCAGCACTAAATGTGTGTGCAAGATCAGATTACATGTGCCATGTGAAGGGCAGGCATGTGCACATGTTTGGATGGGGTCTTTTTTCAATCAGTTCCTTAGTACTCACCAACACAGTGGACAAGACCTGCCTTTAGTCTGACCTCAACCCACAGTACGTGCTGGCTTCATTACGACAATCTCAGATTACCTTTTGCAAATACTTTCTCTTAGTGTTTGATTTCAGCAGCATGAGTCAACAGGACCTAGCATCATTATGTGCTTCAGTTTTGTTGGCAGGAAGAAAATACTCTGCTCCAGATCAGAAATGTTATTAAAGAGACTAACTGCTACTAGTAGGAAAGGAGATGGAGACCTTGGGAGGAATTAGGCTACCTAAAGGAACTTCCAGATCCGCATTTTTGTGGCGATATATCTCAGGAAACTGTTTGCATACATTAACCTACAAGCCTCTATTTGAGTTCCACAGATTTGTGTTGATCTGCATTTGTGTTTTCATCAATATTTTATTGCCTAGGGAAGCATCTCTGAAGCTGGGCTTATTTGTATTTAGTATTGATATAATGCCATCTCAATAAGTTTGAATGGCACTTTAGAGTTAAAATAGCAGATCTTCACACTAAAAAGCTTAAAAATAATACACTGGATCTGCTTTACTTCACTGACTTTGATGGGAGCAGATTTTGGCCTTGGGTCGGCAAAGTGTAGTTTAGAACATACAGACTTACAGAAAGGACTGAAGCACTTCCCAGTCACCCTTCTAATTGACATCTGTTTAGTAGAAGGCTTCTTGTTCTAGTTTAGTATGCAGCATAAAATAAAGCTCAGTCTTTGCCTCTTATTTATTTTTACTGGATGATGGGAAAAGTGAGACTAGCAGACATCATGCTACCTGACAACACAAGTAAGCCCCTGAGAAACCAAAGCTGGCAAACAAACAAACCAACAGCCCATGTACAGCATAAACACAAATTCTTCAGGAAAACAGAGGTTCGTTAAAGACAGGAATTTTAACATCCTATACTCACAGACATATTTTTGTTTATTGTGGATTGTGGAGAATTTTGCAGAAAGACTCTGGCATAGTCCATTATTGGCTTTGGAAGAGGCAGACTTCTACTAGAGACATCATAAAACCAGACAGCAAAAGCTCAGATGGTTTATAATTTCACAGCAACAATCAAAATCAGATTTCATTAATATAAATTGTTGCTTTTTAATTTACTATTATTTCTAATAACTTTTATTAGAAATAATGTTCCTTGTAAAAGGATGATGAAATCCACAGATTGCCACATGGATGAAGTTATAAACCTTTCCATAACTACTCATGCAAAATCTGCATAAGTTCAGTGATGCTTAATGGTTCAAGAGGGTCCCCAAAGGAACATGCCAGAATTCTCTTACTCAAGATATAAGAGAATGGGATTGCAGAGCTGAAACCTGCAGGAAAACAGACAGGTGAGTCTTCCTCTGTGTGTGAGGGCTACAGATACAGAAAATCCATGTTTCCTTTGTTCTTTCCCCACGTCAAGTCATGTTGTGCTCAGTGCAGGATCTGAGAGTTTAAGTCAATACATCGCCCTTTTGCTTCATTTTATTTTTAGGCTGCTGTGAAAGGTTGTAGTTAAGAGCAAAAAGATTTGGATATGGTTCAGATTCTTTTGCTAAACTTGCAATAATGGTAGAACAGCCTCACTAGAACTAATATTAGATGTTTTCTCCTAATCATTTTTAAATGCCAAAGGATGAGAATTTTAACCACAGGAACACTTGATGTTTGAAATGAAACTTTCTCCCAAGCTGCTATATACAATTAAAACCAAGGGATGGCTTTTGCAAGGGGAGATGCAGTTTAGGACATTAAAATATCATTTTCATTTTCAGAAATTTCTGTCTGCCCCCCTGTATAATACACTTTTTGTACTTCCAACATTGTTATGATAATGGATGTATACTGATATATCTAACAAGCAATCACATGGGAGAAAATACTTACTCCAACTGTAGGAGGGAACCTTTCTCAGCAAGTTTTACAGGCACAGAAATAGGGATGTGAGTATTTTGCTTTCATGTAAAAGGTCGTCCACTGCTCTGTTTCATATCTCACCAGGAGTTTATTTAGCATCACCTTTTGTCCCCGAAACAATCCTATCTCAAACTGGAAGTTGCTGAAGACGCAGTCTGATAATATGTCAGCTGGAGACTCCTGCATATCATAACCAGGCAGAAACTCAAGTGAGCCACAAATACCATCAGCTAGAATCTGGACAGGACAGGAAAAGAACTCAGAAAATTTAGAGATGAAAAATATGCACATCTGTCTCATCTGAGCAGTTACGTCTGAATTTGGACACTGAACACTGCTTCCTCAGCCTCCTTGTCAATGCTGGTATGTTTTCCATGACTTGCCCACTAACTCCCTGCTCACACAAACAAGTCCTACCAGATGACAACTCTTGCAGAAATGCACTGGCTATGACTAAGCTTTATTTTTCACATAGAGGAAATGCATCTCATATATCCTCATATATCCTTACCTATCCTTAGCTGTTTGTGCATCTGTGCAGGACTTTTCCATTAAAGGAAAGCATTTCTTGTGAGCATAGCTCAGTTGAGGAACAAATAAAACTGCATGCATGATGTTGTTTTAGGCATCTGACAGCCAAGGAGAATTGTTAGCACAATCTGCATGTACTGTAGGCTTTCTAGTTCAGCTGAGTTGCTCTTTTGTGCCTGATCCTCCATACCAATGAAGAGCAGTACAGTGAAACCAGGCAAAACAGGACCTACAGGTAATGGTCAATAGTTGGCTCAATGTGATCCAGAAGCACGCTCAGGTGGCCAAGAAAGGCAGTGGCATCCTGGCTTGTATCAGAAATAGTGTTGCCAGCAGGAACAGTAAAGTGATCGTCTCCATGTACTTGGCACTGGTGAGGCTGCACCTCAAATTCTACGTTCAGCTTTGGTCCCCTCACTACAAGAAAGACATCGAGGCCCTGGAGTGTGTCTAAAGAAGGGCAAGGAAGCTGGTGAGGGGTCTGGAGCATGAGTCTTATGAGTCCTGCCTCCAGCAAGGTGAAGCCAGAACACAGCTCTACACCCTAAGAGATTAATCAGTGACCTAAGCAGAATGCATTTTCTGTTGAATCTTATTGAGTTAAAACAACCCCAAATGAACTGAAAATTTCCAAACATTGTTTTTTTAACCTTAATTTTCAGACAGATAATGGAATTTCAAAGATGATATTTTAAGTGAAGTAAATCAGCGGACAGAACATAGAACGTCTTTCCTCCCCTGCACATGTGATACTTGGCTCACTCCTGCAAATGATGCAGAGCCAATCATATACAAATATGCATACTCAGAATTTGCATTTACATTGCCATGCTTCTATTCACAGCCATGGCAAACATATGCAGGTGGCCAGTTGGTTTTTGAGGTGATTCATTATGCACAGAATCCCAGGAACTACCACAGAAAATGGAGCATGCATTTTGTGTATTCAGATATGGGCATGCAATTCCAAAAGTCTGTGTCTGTATGACCTGCCAGTGTCTGTACGTGTGACTAATAATGCTTACTCTTATATACCCTTATATGTAGAAGCCTACAGCTTGAATTGCAGGTTAGGACTTTGAGAAGGCTCAGGGGAAGCATTGCTGGTGCAGTCATGTATTTCATTTTCAGCATGCAAAGTCTTCTGTCTGCAATGGCAAACACAGTAGCCCACAGGCTGAGACTACCAAAGTGTAGTGGGTAGTTTTTTGGCAATTCCTATTAGTTATTTTGCAGCCTTTTCCATGAATATTTACTATGAAGTCTAGGGATATTTGTGTTTCTTATATATGTCCAGACACCACAATTGATTTTTTTTTTAAATGCCCACGGTTTGGTTACATTTCACTTCTGTTTAGGAATGCAGAGTGCTCGTGTTTAGATTTATCAAGAAAAGAGATAGCAAATGTCAAACAAAAATAATACCTGAAAGGAAATAAAACAAATAATTCAAAATGCTTGTTTAAAAAGTTACAAAATATGACAGCATTAATGGCACTTAAAGCTCTAAGCACTTATAAGATTACCACCACACTTTTCTCAACTTCTCCGAAATTTCTTTTTTTTTTCTTTTTTTTTTTTTTTTTGAGATTATGCCTGCAGCTCATGTCTAAACCCAAACCCTGCAAAGGGGGCACACAGCCCTGAGATTCTATGGTTGCCCTGGCCCACATTTGAATAATGTATACGCTCTTATGTCTATTTTTAAAAATTCAGATTCAGCTACAGAGAACAGCAGTGTGCTGACATGCAAAAGCTATAGCTTTCCTTCTGTCTTTGTAGTCTTACAGCAATAAAATTGAAGTTTATTTCAGTGGTAGAAAGTGTGAAAGAGAAATTCCTATTTTAAAAAAGCAGATGGCCCACTGTTTTATACAGCTAGCCAAATATCATTACATTAATATTTCTCTTCTTTTGAACAACATAGCTCCAGATGTTGCATTTTCTTCATATGCACCTTCTTGCTATGAGTTTATATTGAATATTTCCCATAGGAGAGAAAGATTCATTTGTTTCTTTTCTTTCCTTTACTCTTTTCCTTTTTTTTTTTTTTTTTTTTTTTTTTTTTTTTTTTTCCATTACTTCATCACTGGTTTAGATAAATA
>VXAB01009838.1:868182-894719 GCA_013399175.1 Odontophorus gujanensis | reverse complement strand
TTTTTTTTTTTTTTTGTTTTTTGATTTTTTGTTTTCCATCACTGCATCACTGGTTAAGATAAATACCCACAGAGTTGTTTGGGTGTGGTTTTTTTTTGTTTTTTTTTTTCTTTTTTAATGAAAAAAACAATCTGACCCTTAAATAAGTCTGTGTTGATTTTTCAAACCAGCAACCAGCTGGTGGCTGCGTCCACTGACATTCTTTTGGAGTTTAGAAAGATAATGCATCTGGTTCAAAAATGGAAAAAAAAAATCTAGCTTGGATCACGTGCCAAAACGTAAACTAAGCCTTACTGAAAGTTTCCAGTTTGCTCCAGTCATTTCTCCGCTTTCTAATCACCAGGGAAAGGCTTAATGAATACATACTCCATTACAAAGATATGCTCCTTTTCATCCCTCTCAAAGGCTCTTCTTACATAGCTACCCTTTATCTAATGTCATGCCATGGTCATAGCACTCTGGTGGCATTGCCATAGTTCGGACTCTTCCTTTGCGTCTTGCCCTGGTAATCTGATACAGGCTGAAATTTCCATGTGCGCAGCTTTCTGTTGCCATTCTTCAGTGCTGTGTTCCTGATTTGTTTTGGCAGAGCAAGCTTGAGTCTTTATGGCACAGTGAAATATTCTTCGATGCTATATAATTCAGACTGAATAAGGAGTCTGTATAAGGCACGTGTCTCAATATATATATGTATATAAAAACACTAACATTGTTAATTCAAGTCAAGCATATTTTACATTTAATTTCTGTCTTCAAGTAACGCTTTGTTTTCATGTTCCCTTTCTTTGGTTTCAGTGGGGATCACTCCATTCTCCAGGTCTGAGTGCTGCTGGATGCAATTGGTCAGCACTGTAGTGCTAGAGGAGTTCTCAGAATTACACATCTTCTCTGTCTCCTCTTCCTTTTTTTCTTCATCCAAGGAGTAGTTTCGGAAGGTCTCGTAAATTTTACGCACATCCTCAGGGATGGTCTTTTTGAGGTCTTTGTTTTTCCTTTTGTTCATCTTAGCAGATGATCCAAATTTGTTAATGATGTTGTCCTCAGACGCCCCTTGCCCATGCTTGTGGAGCTGATCAGACCCTTTAAGGCGTAGGTTGTTAGGCCTGTTGTTGATGCTTTCCTGAGATGAGGCCTTGAAGCGTCCTGTTTCCAAGGCAGTAAAGACTGAGCGCTTCTCTGGAGACAGCATGTCTAAGGAGTGAGCTCGTTGGTCCAGGCCCAGGCGTCGGCGCTCCATGCTCCGGATGGTGGCTGCCCTCTGAAGTTTGTCATGGATCTCCACACTGAGCCGCCGCCGTGTCTCCCTGAATTCAGCAGTCACGTTTGCTTTCCACTCAGCTGCATGGGCTTTTATTTCTCCAACCTTCACAACAACAAGAAAAGGAAAGAAAAAAAAAGAAAGCAACAAAAATATAATGAAGTTACATTCATTTCTGTTGAACAGTAGCACAAACACATTTTTTTTTGTGCATGTGTGTGGCATATAATCAGAGACCTGTCTCAACTTCGAAGCATACATCTGGGTCCAGTTTTCATCAGCATGGTGATTACACTCAGACAGGCTCTAAAGATACCAACCAGTGACTAGTAAATGGCATATGCATCATATCACGGGGCTGCCTGTTCCACATTTTGCCATCCTACACATTTTATAGCTGTGTCACTTGGGGAGAACTCTTCATGCAAATCCCTCCCTGGTTAAGAACAAAATTTCTGACTTATAATGTCAACAGTAGATGGTCAGGAGGAGACTGAATTATTCACATATGGTTACACTAATATGCCTTGGAACATTACGACACCCAGTATAGCAGTACAGTAATGTGTTTTCCCATACTGCTCATGGCCCAGTCCCATTGAACATTCTGTTCAGTGCCACAAAGCAAATCATACTGGGAGAATCTGTTGGATAACTTCAAACACTCCAAAAGCCTGCTGATACATACAGTCTAAGGTAATTTATATTGAATAACTCTAGCTGTCTCTAATGGAGGTGTACATTGTATTACTGTTCAAATACTACCACCCCTAAGCCATCAGTAAGTATGCTGATTCATGAAGGAGCTTTCAAAACACATCAGTGTTCTGTGTGGGAACCATCAGCATATCCTTAAATATCTCACTGCTCTGTTCTGTTTCACTGCTTTGCACCTGGGAGCACAATAATGACTAAGAATAAAGCACTGACATGGCTCCTGTATTAAACAAGTACTTTTTCTGTAAAGAGGGGAAAAAAAAAAAAAGATAAATGATCAAGAAATATCTTTTTTGACCCAGGCCTTTTCTAAAGTTCAGCTAAAGAAGAACAATTTCAGGAGTACGATGTCTGCAGCTGCCAAGGTAAGGGGTGCTGTGGTCTGAACTCAGTTTCTCCATTCAGTAGTCCACAGAATATTGTCTTTGGTTCCCCAAGCCAGATGAAATGGTCTCTACTTAGAACTGGATTTACTGTGGAAGCAGGTATCTCACATCCACCCTAAGAGCTTACACACTCATCTGTAGCTCTCTTACTGCTCTTCAGCCTGACAGCTGATGCTCTTTGTGAATCCTTTTTTATTCATGAGGATACAGAGTCTCAGGTGGCACAACTGCCTTCATAAATGATAAATAACACTACCTCTGCCAAATTTTGGTTATTCTTGCTCTTTGTCTAACTGTCAGGTTAGTTTTGCTATGAATACAGGAAGAGATTGCATTAAAAACTGAAATTATATTAACCCTCTGTCAAAAGGCTTCAACTTTGGAGGTACGATAATAATCTTCTGCTCTTACTCTGAGCATTAGTGATATAGTCTTTGGATCATGGAGGACATGATCAGAGTGAAATTAACCATGTTTTCCCTGATGTTGAGTACTCAATGTCTTAATTTTTAATAATGCAGTACTCAGTAAGGAACCTATATCTAAACCTTTATTCAGAACCATATTTTCTGACATAGGGATGGGTGGGAAAAATAAGTACAGAGCCTGTATTAAATGCAAATTATTGTTTAGTAATGAACAGAGACATCCAATGTCTTAAAAATCCACGCACCTCTAATTTTAGGGAGAGAACTCCTGAAATTTTTAACACAGTTTTGTAACTAGCTTCAGGATGCTTTTTTTTTTTCTCATAAATGTGGGCCTACTGGTGTGTTCTGTGTATTCAGTAGTACTGATAGAGGTGCAATAACATAGGTTTGTTCAGTTGCTTTTTTCCACACTTTGTGAAGGAGCTATTCACAAAGATCAGAGCTAACGGGACACAAAAGGCAGTCAGTGGAGGCAATACTGAGCACTAATCAAGCAGAGGAGCATCCTTTTTTAGACAACTAAGAGCCAGGCAGTTAGAGCTCTCGTATAAAATGGCAAATCACTGAGATATTTCTCATACCTCTTCTTTTGTCTTCTTCGACAGGACCCTTAACCAATCTCCAATCATACTCAAAACAGCAGCAAAATAGGCAAGGCCAACAAGGATCCAGAACCACACTAAAGGTTTATACCACTCCCGATAATGGATGTCAGCATTTCCTCCTGAAATAAACATAAACTTCTCTTTAGGAAACATATGATGCCAAAATTGTATGCAAAATTTCTGCAATTCTGAGCAATTCCTTAAAATATTTCTTGATTATTCCCAAATCCATAGTAGTTATAATAAAAGAAGAGAGATCTGTCAGATGAGAGGAACTGTGTTTTTAAGACTAGGAAATTACATGTTGTTCTACTGCTATGTGACCTACCAAAGCACCTAGTAAACTTTTTTCCTTATATTTCTGAGACAATCCAGAAGCAAGTCTGAAATTCCTGATTTGATATTATACATGCAACAACACTAACACATTCTCAAGAAAAAAATTATCACAATTTGTCTTCCTTATTCTGAACTGCTTGAAGCCTGGTGGTTTGGAGACTTCACAGTTCAACTTTCTCAAATGGTATTTTCCAGATTCTTTGGTTTTAAATAAAGGATTCAGAGATCTCTATGTAGGAGTCACAAAAGTAACTTTCCCTGCCAAATCAAGATATCTGACAGAAAGTCAGTGCTGTATCAACTCTGATAATTAGGATACGCTGTCTGTTTGGATGTAAGTTATGGGGATGAATTCTCTGGCCAGCGGCTTTAGAGATATGGATCAAATGAAGCAACAAATATTACAGAACAGTTTAGGATGGAAGGGACCTCTGGAGGTCATCTGGCCCAACCACACTCCTCAAGCCTAGAGAAGATTGTGTTGGTTAAAGGAGAGCCAGACACCAACTTTTGTCTCTTCATGACACTAAAAAGCTTTTAGGAATTTCCACCAGTAGAATACCCAGATGATACAGTTCAGTGTCTCCACCTCAGCGTTTTGTGATCTGAAATGTTCTATAAGTATTTTAATTTTATCCAGACTGAGCATGAATGTGTGTACAGCAGCTGAACACTCCCAAGAAAGCTCAGACATTTAAGTATTGGCAGGGACCCAAGTATTGTTTTTGATGTTGCTCTCTCCTCATACTCTTTATGAATCACTCTCTTTTTCTAGTCTTCAAGAGTGTAAAACAATGGTAGATGGGGGCTGCTGTTGCTATGGTACAATGAGGCTATTCTGATCACACATATCCCTGCAGAAGCTTGTTATGGAGCAGATTGTCTGGGTCTGTCTTTCAGAGTAATGAGCCAACTGAGAAAATATGAGACCACTTTTTTCAACCTATCAAATATTTTGGTTTCTTTTTTTTTTTTTTTTTTTTTTTTTTCCAGACTACATGCATAATTGCATTTCCAACAGTAGAACAAAAACTTTCCCAGTTTGGCAAGAACTGAGACACATTTCAGTGCAACAGATCAGTGTAGTTTCACTGATGCTGCTTTACCCAATATGATATAACATTTTCTCTTTGATGTTGAAGGGGTAGAGATCCAGAGAGATTAAAGTGACAGAAAATAAAAGTAATAGAAAATCTCTCTCAAAACCAGCAATAAAACCCAGACTTCCTGGTGATCACCCGCCTTAAACTCTTAGCATGAGATAATCTTTGAAGTTTTCTCATTCAGGGTTTTGATTTTTGAAGAATTCTGGTCATTAGTAGCCACTCAGCTGTGGATTATATTGTCTTGATTATGTTTGAAGTAGAGCAATTTGAACTTGATTTTTTTACAAATATATTATTCAAGAAAACACTAACAAAATGACTAAGAAAAATATCGTTAATTATTTTTATTTCTCACTTTGAATCCACAAAGCCAGAATGCCAGTGAGCTCTTCTTCATACTGAAGTGGTTAAACTGGACTGAGTTCACGCAATTACTTTTAAATCTGACTTCTCATGAAATGTTTTTTTCATATCTGGGGCTTTGTTCTGTGTCAGTTTTTCCTCAATAATTCATGTCTTCTGTACCACTGTGTCAGAAATAAAGGGGGGTGAGAGTGTAATCTATGAAAAGAGCCTCTTTGCTGTTCAGTAAAGAAAACTTTATATATCCTTGTTTCTTCATTTGAAGTTTTTACTCATTTGTATTTCACTGATGGTTAGAAAATCATAAAATAAAAGCATTACATGTCTGTGAATCTTAATGCCCATAGTTAGTACCACTAATAATCCAATTATCACTAGTAATCCAATAATGGGGAAAGAAATCTCATTTATTTTAACCACCTTTCTCTTAGCAAAACAGTACAGCAAAATAAATTCTCTCATCTGTGTAACCAACAACCCTGACTGTCCTTGGTTATTGATGAGGATGGATATTTACAGTTCCAGATAGTACTGTATTCATCTGAGAGTATAACCTCCTATCACTGAGCTACATATGCTATTAGTCCTTCCCTGTCGTTACAGGGCACCTGCAATGTCAAAATTCCTGCCAAGGCTAGAGACCAAAATCCAGCTTTGAAATGCTGCAGATCCTGCAGAAGAAGTTTTTAGCAGCACACTACTGTGTCAGACCAGACTTTTCTCCAGCCTTACAGCTCAGTTCTTCTTTGTAAAGCTTTGTCCATTCATCATTTTGGCTATTTGCTTCAGCAATCCGCTTCAGCTTGAGACCTAATGGACTAATACAAATCTTGAATTCAATAGGAAAGTCATTTGACTTGTGCATAATTCATTGCATGATAAGGGGTAATCAGGACTTCCCAGACTCCTGTTACCTACACTGCTGAAATCTTGCATTCTGCAGATGGCAAGGCAGCTGACTCTTAAATCAGTCTGGGGTCCTCCATGTTATTGCACAGTAACCCCAACAGAAACACGTGGCTTCATTTCTCTGGATATAATAAATTGTAAAAAGCTTCCTCTCCATACCAGAAAATAAATTCTAAGAGCCAAGGCCCTCATGCACAGAAACTAAGCTCAATGCTGCTCACCTGCTACAAAGTCACCAAAACCAACTGTAGTCAGAGTGACAACCACGAAGTAGATGGACTCCAAGGCTGTCCATCCTTCGATGTGTTTGAAGATAACAGCAGGAATGGTCACAAAGACAATGCAGCCAGCCAGGATGAAGAGGATGGTAGAGATCACCCGGATCTTTGTTTGGCTCACTTGTTTTTTCTAGAGAATGGACAAAACAAAGGAAAATAGAAGTATGTTACTGGAAGTGTATAGTTTACTTTATGAATGGCAGATGGATCGTGCTGATGTCACCTGCTATTTTGATTTGTGTTATTTGTGAGCTTATTAAGTAGAACACAATCCTTCCTCCCACTTAGTGAGAACTGTCCCTGGGGAATAGTGAACCTCGATGGTCTCACCACTGAAAAACGGTGACTTCCGTTTTCATAGACAGTCACTAAACTATAAGAAACACATCCTGAAAACTAGTTCTGAATTTCAGAAAGGACCCATTACACTCCAGTTTGAGTTCAGTGTATAAAAGAAAGAATGCATTCACACGACCAAAGATATATGTAAGTCCACATTGCCTCACCAGCCCTAGGCACTCAACAAGGAATACCAAGAGTAAAATGAAAATAAACTTTTCTTTTTTTCGTCAAAGAAAAAGGAAAAAAAAAGACTTTATTTACTAATAATCCATGTTTTGGGTTTTGCTATTTTATTTACAAATAAATCATGCAAAAGACTTTCCTTTGTTTCAGGATTTCCAGCTTGCATTCACAACTATGAAGGTATAATATAGCAGTTTCTGGATTTCAGGACTTCCCAGTTAACTCCAAAAATGCAGGGCTTGTGCCAAATACCAAATAACTTGAGATAAAATTACCTATCGAAATCCATGCTGGAAAGCTCTTGAACAAATGTTGTGCATGTTACTGGATGCTATAAACTGAATACAAATACAAGCAGTGTAAGTGCAACATTTTACACTCACTTCATTTAATATAAATTTGGATCCTCTTTTTGGTAATACTGATATAGGCCTGGATTAACACAACCAATTCTGACAGATTTATTCCAGATTTTCTGTGCCATGCTTAAATGAATTCAGATTTTAATGAAGTTTCATGAGATGGCTGAAATTTGCTAAAAAACCTCATTGTGGATTAATTAAAGTGACAGTATCAATTCTGTATCTATCCTGGCAAAGGAATGTGTAGTTCAGTGCAAGCCATACATTACCAATGACAGAAAAAATAGTGGAAGAAATGATGTATAAATCCATAGCAGATATTCAGGACATCATGATTTCATGAGTTATGAATTCAGTCAGAGGTGTGGTTTTGTAGGCTTTTTTTGTTTGTTTGTTTGTTTGTTTGTTTGCTGTTTGTTTTTTGGATTTTTTTTTTTTTTTAAGTAAAAATGGTAACACTGTTAATGAGAAGATGTGCATTAACACCTGAATCTGAGCTGCTACTGTGCACCTCAGCCACTTGCATAAAAACAGGGCAGATTAGGTTCTTTTTATTCTTCTTATTCTTCCTCTGGTACAAATGAATCAGAGAACTATGGTGCCAGCGTTTTCAGAGATTAGCTAAATAGTGATCCAACTTTAACATATGGGAAAAGAACAGTTCAGCTGAGCATGGCCTAAAATGTATCAAGGATCTCCACAGAGATAGTACTCCTGCTTTTCCTTTTCAGGTAGATTAACCCAGTTACAAATTTTCTGACCTTATCAGTGACAACAAAAAGGCCAAAAAAAAAAAAAAAAAAGTTCTTATGTACCCAAACTGAGACCACAGAGATAACACAAATTAATTCCAAAAGGAGTAGACATTTTTCCTAGTAGAAGTTACTAAACATGGGACCACAAGATACTGCAGTCACTTTTCAGACTAGACAAAATGCTGAATATGTGGCAAATTACACTATATTTCAAAGATGCTCGTTCCAAGACTCTGTAGTGTCACCTCTTATTTCATAGGAACTAGCCCAATATACAGTACTACTCAACTAAAAATATCACTGGAACATTTGCTGCCTTACAGTGAGCTCATATGGTACCTCTCTCTTCCAAAGATTTTCTTTTCTGAATTCCTGACAAATATCTCCAGGACTTCAGACAAGTTGTTTACCTCTTTGGCTAGATGAACAGTGCTGTATTTTTAGTGCTAGTGTACTGTGCCTTCACAGAACACAGAGTCCTTGTCTCTACACCAGGCACTGCATTTTGGAGCACTGCTCCACAGAAAAGATATTTTTTTAACATTTTTGTCCCTTTTGTCTACTCCTAACTTTATGTCCTCTCCCATGCTGCCAGATATTCTTGGAACAAATTCTCTCTTCCTGCACTCTAATTAAGCAGTTTGTCTTCTATATCATTTCCTGCAGATCAAAATATTTCAATAAAAGGAAAGCAAGTCTTTGTATTCAAAGCATAAAACAGAATATCACATGTAACAGTCCTATATTCTGCCACAGAGGAAGGCCTAACTATGTCCATAGCAAAAACATTTTTGGCAAGCTACTTCAGATGATGCCACTAGTCATAGGTTCACACTTAGAACCTCCGCTCAACTGTATTGGGTGTAAGTGGCAATGTTTTGGTACCGGGGTAAAGAGGGGCCAGGGCTGCTCCATGTAGGATGCACTGGATTCCAACTGGATCCAACTGTCCCACTGCAAACTAGGGCCTGGCCCAGCAGCCAAGAGATGGCACCTCTGGGAAATAAATAATTAAGAAAGGGTAGAAATGCCATAAAGGGACAGGAGGAAGGAAGAGAAGAGTGGATGAGGGAAGAAAGTTGGGAAGCGGGAAGTGCTCCATCACAGAGCAGTTGCTTCTGTGGAGTGATTGCAGCCCATGGAAGATCTGCTCTGGGGCAGAGGAAGAGTGAAATGCAAAAAGCAGCAGAGATAAGCCACTGAGCATTGGCCCAACCCTCCTGCACTGCATGTCGACATGAAGTAGGGACTGTGTGTGATCTGTGATAATAACGAGGGTGGGGGAGATTCATCTGAAATGAAGTGAGTTGAGATGGAATGAAGCTGAGCCTGGGGAAGAGGAATGAAAGGTGTTTCAAATGTTTGCCTCTGTGTTTCCACCAACTTAATAATGAAATATTTTCACTAAAAGTAAAAAAAAAAAAAAATCTTAATTCCCCAAGTAAAGTATTTTTGCTTGCAACAATACATGGTAAGTGATTTTCCTGTGTTTAAGATACAAGTTTTGTCTCTCTTGTTTTCCTGTTTTCTTCTGCAGGAGGGAGTGAGCAAGCATCTGTGCTTGTGCATCCAGGGCAAACTCACAATAAAGAGGGCAATGCTCTCTGAAAGCCTAGATGTAGAGATACAAAACAACATATCCAAAATATACATATGATATTTCAGACACTTACATGAGTTAAGAATGATGATTTGAGCCATTCTGCTAGGTAAGCTTCCTCCTCATCTAATGAGCTCTCTTGGCACCTCAGTGCTATTTCAATTCTTGTATTTTACACAGCATATTGCTATTGCATCAAAAGAAGATGCAAAATCTGTCCTGTTTCTTAAGTGTAGATAGTACCATAGGAGAAATGGATATTAAAAGCTGTAAGCACTCACATTTGTTACTAAACTTGGTAGAGACAATCCTGAACACATACAGGACACAGGTCAGGATAAAGGATTTATTTTTTACATAGCTGTTTTTTTTCCTCATAAAACAGCACTTCTGCAGGGTGTTTGTCTAGACCCAGATGGAATATGCAGCAAGCTTTTCACAGGGTAGCAGCTTTCTCAAATGTTATTTTTATAAACTGCTAGGCATGGCTCTTGCTGCAGTCATAATGTAAGTACTGATATTTTGTTATGAAAATACATAGACACTGCTATGGAAATTTTCTAGGTTCAGTACATCTTTTCGATCTTTTTTCTCTCTCAAGAAAGCACAGCCAGGGCTTTCTGCAATGCATCAACTAATTTCATCAAGGTGCTCATTACGTTACTGAAGAAACAAAAGTAGCAATAATAAGCCCAAACTTCTGTTCTGGCTGAGCTGCATACAGGCCCAGAAAGAAAAAAAAAAAAAAAGTGGAATCAGAGGCATCCATTCAAGATATCATAGCAGACAGAAGACGACAAAGGCTTATGACACAAACTTAAAAAGAAATCAAAGGATGCATTCAAAGGCCAGATTTGGAATATGCTGCTTCTTTCCTCCTTAAGCTCCCTTTTGAATTATACTACATTCCCAACTTCTGGAAAGTGCAGAATGAGTTAATAATGGTTGTTCTGTATTGGTTCCCTTTACCTGCAAGAATTCTAACTTCTTAGTCTGGGTAACCCTGATTTTGATAAGTGCAGAGTCAGTGCTTTCTTCTTTTCCATCCACGCTATTCAGGGAGAAATTAAAATGCAGTTACGATAGAGCAAAGAAGTGCCACATTGCAGCAAGACTAAATTCATTAGCTTATACTCAGAATCTAATTATGAAATGCACTAAGACAAATAGTTACTGTATCTAGATCAATTAGAGATCTAGTTATCTACAGCATGATATGGCTAGTTTCAAATACTTAGCAAGAAACAGAAATTTGAACTTGGTGTTAGAATTTTCTCCTCTTTGCAGGGTGAAGATATTTTATATTTCTTTTGTTAGCTCTGCTTGGGCTTTGATTTCTTGCTGTTTTGTTTTCTGCCCTTTGTACTACTGAGTATTCAGAATACTGTCACCATGTTACAACCTTCTCCCTGCCTCTACCAACATTTTCCAGGAGCTGCCACTGCTGTGTGCTTGCAGTTCACGTTCTAAGTTAAAAGAAAAACAGGAAGCACTGTTGAAAGAAAAGAGCTGGAATAGAGAGGGAGATGCATCAAATACTTTTCTCCATGACTGAAAACATTTCTTGTTGCCACAATGACATGTATATGTGTATAACCTCTGGGAATATATGGGTATGTAAATTCCATTAGAGTGGTTATTATGAAAACTTGATAATCCTCAAAGGTGGTGAAGACAGAATACACATAGCAATGTGTTTCATAGGAAAAATCTGCTTGAGTCTAAAGAGGTTTATTTCCAGTGTTCTCCACTGAAATTAAAAGTTACATGGTGAATACTAATTTTAGCAGGAGGCTGGCATGTGTAACCTTACCCTTCAGAATAGTGGTTCCTGACTATTTCAAACCAACCATTGGGTTGGACTGAATGATCTCTAAAGGTTCCTTCCAATCCCTACAGTTCTGTGATTCTGTGATAAAGAAGGACCATTTATCTCTCTCCCTTATGAAGAAATTTGGAATTCATGCTCTGTGTGGAAATGCATCTCCATGCCACTGCTTATTCTGAGATCACCCTGCATACTAACCTGGTTTCAAACCGAAGGAGAGCTGGCAAGTACTGGGCTTTGATATCATGAAATAAATTGTGGTAAACTTTTTTCAGCATAGAAAACAGAAAAGAAGCACCTAGAGAGAACAATAGTTGGCAAAAAGACAGTAATCATATTCTGTGGATAATCTCTGACGAAAATTAATAATTTGCCTGAGTAGATAAAAATTATTCGTGGAAGAAAGCTATTTTCTGAAAATGCACTTCATCATTATTTATTATCATTTATGTTCTTCTTTAAGGAAGAGAAATCATTCATATGTTTGGAAATCCATCTGCTCAGACACTCAATTGCCAAATACTCTCTCACCTTGAAATAAATCAGTTTTCTGTCTATTAATCGCCTACTATACCTATCTTTGCTTTATTAATTTATTCTCTGTAAACATTCAGACTGGTTCTAAAATGAGAGGCACACTACAAAAAGCAAAAACAAAGGATGTTGGGTTTATACACCCAATAGTGGGAGTCTATTCGCAACCTGAAAGTAAGGTAATGAAAACTCCTTCCCAAACGAAAAACGTAGTATTACAATCTAGTGTGGTACAGATGGATACTCGACAGCAATAAATAAAAATTCTGCATGTATCAGGGATTCTACATTTGTTTCTGTAGAAGATTCTCTTTGCAAGAGCTGTAAAAGATTAGAGGCATTGCAGTTCAGCAACAAGAGTATGACTCCAGTCAGACAAATTATTAAATGTTTGAAATTCTAATAAAGAAAAAAGAAAAAAAATTTAAGAAAAAGCAACAAACAACAAAGACACATTAAAAGGCCTCATGTAAGGAGACAGTATAATATTTCTTCTGGAATTCCCTGTAGCTAATGCTCTATATCTATAAGTTAGATTGCTCTATGTTTAACACATAGAGAAATAAGCATTAAGGGAATACCAGCAATAATTACTTTGTGGGATGAACTTCAGTGCATATTAGGTTTCAGTTCTGATGCACTGAGCTGAGCTGAGGTTCCAGATAACAAGGCACTCAAGATTTAACTAGTTATAAAGCCTCATTTTAGAACAGTCTATCCTCCATTTATATTATCATCTATTTAGTGAGATTCATTTGAGTCTAAAATTGTAACCATTATTATCACTTCCTGACGTTGATTTATTCTCCCTGCTTTGAGCTGCTGCCTTCTCTTTCCAGCAGCCCCCAAAAGCTCTTTCAATTACCCCCAGGCTCAACACCTCCTGTGGCTCTGCTTAGAAGTAGATTCTCTTCAAGACTTTCATGATCCTTTCTTTGAAGTTACCTCAGGCTGATGGTGTATTTCACTAAAGCTCTACAGGCCTAACAGACCAAAAGGTAGGCAGGTCTAAAAGGCCTTACAGAGATGTCAAGGTCTGTGCCTAACTTTTCAGGATAATATTAACCCTTAAATTGGAATCCAATTTGCATGTTTGTTGACTTGAGGAATTAAAGAAAGATCTGCTCCACAGCCAGCTCAAGTAAGCTTTAGACTCTGAACTGACATTTGGCAACAAAGCGCTTTGAGTAAAAACAAACCTCCAAAAGGTTTACTGCATTTGAGTTGTTTTCCCTGAAGCAGATAAGCTGTAAGCATTGCTAACTGAATTCAATACCCAATTTGTAGAGATAAAATTCCAAAAACAGATATCCCAAGACTGGGATCCACAGATTCTGACATGAATTTTTGATTCCAAGCATACTGTCACAGCACTGTGTAGCAAATATACTTTCCTGTAGCTTAAATACAGTAGAGGGGGAAAATGAATCAAAGAGTGACAACAGTATATTAAAGTTTGTACCACAAAGCAATGATTGAGCCTAAATAGAATTCATAGAAAAATTCAGCTCTGGTGAAGAGTCATTGCATGTAATGAAGTCATAGCCTGCTCCATTGCTCATTTAGTTCATCCACAGGGTTATCATTTGGCTCTATCTTGTATTAAGCACTTTGGCATGAGGACTACTAAAGCAGGTAATGACCAAAAGTAAAAATAAAATTTCCAGCTACATTTCCATAACCGTAATTAAAGTACTGGGTGGAAGCAGAAAAAATGTGGCCTGTACATTCTCAAGGTATTTCAGAGACAGGCACAGTAAACTTACTACTGCTGCATTTTGTCCTCCCCTTCAACACTGAAAGAGTCAGTGGTCACGCTTTCATATTACAGTAAAGTGCCCAGATGGCCCTAGGTCTGGGCTGCTTTACAACCAAGAAAAGCAGTTAGAAGAACAACTCTTTTTAGGAAGGGTACTCAAGGAGTCCAAGAAGAAAGGAGCACAAAGAGAAACACTTTTGTCTTCTTTACAACAAATTACTGACGAACTAGAATTGAATGTACTCAATTCCAAACTAGAGCACTCATCTTGAAAGTGAAGCCCTGGATTTCAGAAATGCTTGTGTATTTTAACTGAAACAGCTGTCAGACTATTTTAAAAAGCACTGAAACACACTTCTGCACTGTGTTCTATTGTTTTCTGCACAGTGAAACTCCTTATTAAGAGGAAGGACTGAGGTGTACATCCGTCTATTGTGGCTCACAGTCAATTGCACTGTGGTAGAAGACAGACTGTTTGAATTTTCATAGGCTGAAAAAGTCATTGTGCTGAGGTCTTATTTCCCTGAAGAGACCACATCAGACTTAAATTGTAACTGAAAAAAGATTCAGAAGAGTAACAAGTCAGCACCGAATGTATTTAAGAATAGTTATTTGTGGTCTAAATAAATTTTGATGAGGAAGATAAGCTGAAATAAATAGAAGCACAGCATTTGCTAAGTCGGGTGCATCTTGTTCAGGATTCTATCTGTTTTAAATTGCTCTTCCATGCTGCTCTTTCTGCTTTGCTCTTTGCATACAGCCTATGCAGACACTGCAAGTTCTGTATTCTTACAGTACCTACATTCCTTCGTCTCATTTCTGTCATAAGCTAATATACAAAAACATCTTCAGATTTGAAATAGAGGAACTGGAAATGAAGTGTAGAACTCACAGCTTCGTAAGGCACTACAGATGTATTGCTGTCAGGCACCAGTCTATGCCTAGGTTTTTATTACTATGTCGTAAAGTCCACTTTTAGATAAATAAGCTTCTTGTGAATTATGAAGGCTAACTCATTAACAGCGGATCTCTTTTGCTAGTATCTGACCATGCATACATCCATAAATTTAGTGATAACTGACAAATTTTGATCTGCATCTAGGTTTTGGTTTAAATCACTCCTAAATTTCAGAATGTTCAGATTTGAAATGTACATTGCAGTGCTCACGAAGCTGAAATAAAGCATGTATAAATATGTACATGTATAAACCAATGACATGTTAATGTAGAAGTACCGCTTTCACATTGCTCATGAACAGACTATCAGCCTGACTCCTTAGGAGTTACAGGCAATAGAATAGATAATGAGCTGAGGCTTTACATGCATTTGCTGTTGCTACTACTCTGAGTTTGTAAATCAGTACTGTACTACAAATCTTTTTGTCTCTACAAGCTCACACCAGACAGACTAATTTTTTTCCTGAGCTAGTTGTTCTGCTGCATCAGGAGCAAAGCAGTAGGAGCTTCAAAGAACCAAGTTCCCAAGTAATGAGAGAGGCACAGAATTGCAAAAATCAAATGAAAACAGTTTTAAGTCAGCATACGGTGTAATGTTTCTCTCCAAGGCTATATCACCTTTGGTCTTTCAGTAATAAGGTGATCTTGTGAATGGCAATAGAATTTGCATCATCTCTTCCTCAAAGTTATTCTGCAGCTAACTTCATGTCAGCTTCATTTAATTTCTGTCATTCTTAACCACTTCTTACAACTTCTCAGCCTCAGTTCTCTTTTAATTTCTATCTGTCTTCTTTCCTCCATAACTTTCCATCTCACAACCAACCTGACACTTGCTATGATCGCATTTCCTCTGCCGATATATTTTCCTGTCCATTTAAAATAATGTTTATAGATCATTGTTTCTACACAATCTTAGTGCAGAAGTCTTGTTCCTGGCTGGCTTCTATGGTATCAAAGTGGTAATAAGCTATAATAGCGTGTAATTAGATCTACTGTTCTTACTGCAACAGTAAGAAATTCTTATTAAATTATAAAAGCATAGGATTACTTTCTGGTGGCTGAATGTTTATATTCATCAGACATTTTACTTAGTGGAAATGACTCAGGAAACTGTTAGACTCAACTCTGAACACTGGAATTTCAGCTCATAAATCTTGAATCATCTTGTAATAATACTGTGTACATGCACCACTGGTTTGAATTTCATACCCTGTCCTGACAGTTTTGTCCAGAGACAGAATACCAGCAGATGGCAGATTGATCATTGCTCTAGCTCATTCCTCTCCGAAAGTTCGAGTGTGATATAAATAAAATAGAATTAAAATATTTAAAGCACAGCTTTTTACCTTACAGCAAGTAACAATAAATAACTCTATAAAAACTACAACAAAAACTAAGATAGGATGTTTATAGCCTCACAGGGGATTTAGCAGCTATTGTAATAACATATTGATGTTGGCTACTAAGGAAATGAAATAAAACTTAAAAGAGATTTTGTTGATTTCTGGTAAAGTTGATTAGATGTGAGGAAGTAGAAATGAAGATTTTCCATCAGTTTGACATAATTTTATCTCCTCAGAAATGAAGGTGTCAGATTGTAGGAATAAAGTCAGAGTGAAAGCTTTTCAACATCATATATTCAGAACTGTGTTTAAGCACTTGCTAGCTAATATGTCACGAAGGTTACAATACATTTATCTACTAAATATATGCCAAATTTTGAATACAGAGAAAACAATTGCAAATCCAGAATGATTTCCCTGTTTAGCCTAAGCAGTGATATGAATTTGAATTTCGGGTTTTCAGGACAATATCATCTAAAAGCTTAACGTATCTGCTAAAAAAAATTAGAACTAATGCTGGTATGGGGCTGCAAGAGACAGAGTGGTGGCTGCCTTGCAGGAAGTAGATGGAGGTTCTTAGTTACAGCATTAACTCAGTGGAGAAGACGTAAAGGAAACCTCTTACAGCTTACCAGCAGCTGGACCAGTTACTCTCCTCTACAAAGTTTATTTCCTTTGAGCTGTTGTACTCATTTTTAGATAAGGAATTCATAAAGACAAATCCTGTCATTGATACAATAACAAAAGAGATCAGAGCAGCCAAAAATCTCTGAAAACATTTTGATTCTCTAAGAGAAGGAATAGCAAGGATAGATCTAATCTATCAGGAAAGGAAAACAAGAATGTTTAGGAAAGGTAGAGCTTTAGAAGTTGCTTAAAGAAAGCTTCCCAATGTCACAGTGGGAATTCTACTCCTGCCGCACTCCCAGTCCAAACTTCCAAACAACAACTGTTTTTTCCTATCTTTGTCAAGGTTCAGACATAGCCCATTGCTGGGTGTTATTCTGGGCTTTTTTGTTTTTTGTTTTTTTGGGGGGTGGGGAGGAAATGGTGGGAGGAGTGCATATAATTTTCATAACACTTACAGGTCTTTTAGATCTAGAGCACATCATTTCTCAAGAGGTCAACAGGCAAACAAGTTCTTTAAGCTTAACACTGGAAAGACAGGCAACAGATGTACCTGTTCTGACAATTTTCATTCAGTGAAGCGTGGTTTGTTTACAGAGACACTGTATTTCTGCATGAAGTACTGTACTTTCTTGATGCACAAGCTTCAGTGGAGAAGTCTTGCCATCAATCATGTTTCTGACTGCTTGC
Organism: Odontophorus gujanensis; assembly: GCA_013399175.1. NCBI lineage: Eukaryota > Metazoa > Chordata > Aves > Galliformes > Odontophoridae > Odontophorus > Odontophorus gujanensis. Next base: position 877,347 of record VXAB01009838.1, on the reverse strand, counting down.
TCACATCCCTGTATGGCAATTGATGCTCTATCTGCTGTATTGCCTGGCTTGTCCTCAGCACCACTGCAGTTAGCTAGAATAGTGAAAGGCGACATCAAGCCTAGGACATGCTCCCAGCAGTTTCACCTTACATGCCAGAATATCCTGAAGTGCTCTCAAAAGCGTGCTGTGCCCACACTCAATATCTGCATCTGTACCAAACTGCAAACTGCGTGAAGATCTGTCTTGTTTTGGTCATTTGATCTACTTCCAGCTAGAATCTAAATACCTGTTACAAAGTTTGAATAAAGACTATCTGAATCTAGCCTATATTTAACTCATGATAATGACAGTGCTGCATTCTGTAGCTGTGTACTCTGGAGTGCTATCCTTTCTATCTTTAGATGCTTGCATCCCCTGTGTGTACAGAACAATCTAAAAGAATAGAGTTTGTTCTACTGTTTATTATTAGAAACAGCCTCAGGTCATTCATAAGATCCCTCACATGTGCAAGGTAAAAGTACAATTGTAATGGTTTTGTGCCACTTTTGAGTGTATATTTAATTTCTGTAGTGTCAATGCTAGGTGAAAGTGATACCAAAACTTATCAACTTCTCAATTAAATGTTGAGTTTTTACTTGATTTTCTCAGATGAGCTTGGAACATAGCTCATTACTGAACCCAGATATTGAATGATTCTTAAATTTGTAGTGCATCTAGTGATCCTGGACATACATTTTCTGGACTGTCACGTTTGTATCTATGTGAGAACAGATTAGTAGTTAGTTTCTGCCCAGGTTATTGAAGATGGGCTGTAGAATTTCAGAATCATAGAATACCCCAAGTTGGAAGGGACCTACAAGACTCATCGTATCCAACTTGTACATAGGAGTAATCAGTGGCTGAAAAGGGAGAGACTGTGAAGGGGGCAATTTGGTTTATGACTGTGACCTGGTTGATGCTTATTTACTTTTATGAAGAAGTATTATTACAATAGGAGAGACAGAATAAAATAGCCAATGCTCAATGTTTGGGGTTCCTCCTTGTAGTCCAGTCCAGCACATCCCTTTCCTAAAAAAGTATGTGAAAGTTACTGTTTTTACAAAGCACTGTTTTGCAGTGAATTACTTCCAACCTTGCTTAATCGCAAAGAGTTAAGTAGTGATTTTTCTGGTTATCTACACATTGAAATAGTGGCAACATTGCTTTAATCATCTAAACGAGCAATGGCATGTATCCAGCTCCTGTGCTGAAATATTCTGTCAACACTGTGGGGGTAGTGTCTGTTTGATAAGAACAGACCTCTTCCAACATTTATAAAGTTCCTTCCTCAAATTTACAAGCTGGACTGTCCCAAATTGCCCATGATCTAGTAGGGAGGCAAGAATTTATTAGAAGGCAAATAATATGGGTAGGTAGTGAATGCAGTCTCAGCTACAAGGCCTGCAGGTGCAAACCCTAGTACCGTTTTTTATTTCTCTTAATTGTTTTTAGAAACTGGATTATTAGAACTGAATGTGGTGTGAGCATACCATGGATTTGTGCAGTGACAGAAGTGTCTTTTTCATTTGGTTCTTAGCCCCTTTGCTGACACTCGTACACTTTTTAACCACTGCTAGGCTTTGTGGAGTTATCTTCAAAGAGCCATCCATAGTAATCCCAAGTCCCTCTTGGAGTAGTGAAATACATTTGTCATCTCTGACTAAACATATTAGAATTTCTTTCCTCAAACTAAAGAACTCAGCATTAATTTGTATTACTAACACTAGATTTCATTTATCATCATCATTTTGCACCTTTCATTTTAGCTATTCCGAAATATCTAGAGATGCAATTTGCAGACTCTGTCATCTGCATATTCATCTTATTGTCTGAGTCACTCCAGACCACTCCTGTCAAAACAGTAGGATTCCAAGAGGACTCCAACTTATTCACACCAATAATCTACTCCTAATCTCCATTTCTCCATTAGACAGTTACTGATGTGTGAGATCTCTCTTTCCTCATAAGAACTTGATTTTCTTAGAGCCTTTGATGAGAAAACTTCTCAAAAGCTTTCAGAAATGCAGTACATAATATCAATAGATACTTACTGATACACACTCAGTGAGCCTCAGCTAACTCCAAAAGATTTGTGAGGGACACCACTCAACATTTTCTCAGTTCCTCTAGTGTCTTCCTAGCCTACATGTGTACCTCAGTCTCATTCTGAATATTCTGCTAATTTTTATGTACACTCTTAACAGTTGTAGAAGGTTGCTTTACAACCACAAATAATGTTGAATTTGAATTCCTCATGGAGACACCATAAGAAACAAGAGTTACACACTGAACTCCTGGGAAACAAAAACTACATTCAGCTAAGTTTTGTTCACTGCTAAGAATTAAATCAAGAACTGTTGCTTCACTTCTGGATTCTCTGATTAGTTTCAAACATATATGGTATCCAATGATATAATAACAATTCATATAAATACTAGTATTATAATGATTATTATAATTTACAGTAGCTAATATTAAGTATTTATTATGTATAATATATAAAGGATAATACATGATGTCATGTGTTCTGCAAGTTATCATATAAAAAGGAAACAGTGGTATTAACACTACTTACTAAGACACAAGTAAACTACTTCAAGAATATTTCAAATAGCTGAACGTCATTACAAGAAATATCGAAAGATGTGATGTATAACACCATCGAACAAATCACTGAAGAACTGATATGATGGATTTATAAGAAACAAAGTAAAAGGAGTAAATACATCTTGGGGATACGTGAATTGCTTTGGAAGCTGACAGAATACCAAGGAGGAAAAGAAATAGTTTGGATGATTCTAAAAACAAGCAAATGCATTAACTCAGGAAAAGAAAGGAATACTTTGAATACCAAAAGAGCTCTCATTATGTGCTGAAGAGCTACATTCTGTATTAAATATTAGTATCAGCATTCATATATGAATCTTAAAATACTTCAAATAGTACATGTATTACTTTTATTTGTAAACTATCATGCTGACAGTTTAACGATCTTGTCCAAGTTACCCCGAAAGCCAATAGCACAGTTGTGAATTAATCAAAGATTTTCTGACTCTCCATTCATGTTATAACTACTGTATTTTGGGGAGAGCAGGAACAGTCTGGAAGGTTCCAAGATTCCTTTCAGGTGAAGTAGGTACAATTATGAGAAGCCAGCCTAAGAAGAAATTAGTGATCTGGGCTACTTTTGTGTTTGCAGAACTAGCCTGAGTCACCTTTCAATAACCTTATTTTCAGTTCATAAAAATGTAGGCCATTTTCAATTGTTCAGTCAAACGTGTAAATGCTTACTCACCCATAATCACCAGTCACCTTTTTCCACATTTAGTCTGAGAGACACTTCTTATAGCTAGTCTGGGACACTTCACAGTAACTTAATTAAAAGGGAAATTGCTCATACTCCAGTTTAATAATCTATTATTTCCTTTAAAATACAGTTACAAGTAATTTGCTCTCATCTGTGGGGATGCTTTAGAAATAGATGCCTATTAAGCTAACCAGTTTGGACAGCTTTTCATCTTATCCATCCCTGGAAAGACTTACCTCCAGTTATGCCGCCTCCAAAGGAACCATCATACAGGTCACTTCTAGAAGTTCTGCTTCAAAGAAGAGAATCCCTGAAGTGAACCATCGGCAAATTAGCAAATTATCATTTGCCAGGTCTGCAGCAGTGCTTGCAAAAGAATTGTTCCTGGTGATATAGACCCAAAAAATAGATGGCACCAGCTAGAAGAAGGGAAATTACACTAGCTACTCAAATTGTGAAAATCCACACAGAAGTCTATGTACATATGGTACATAGAGTGGGTAAACACCATGAGGACAATTCTACATACTGGTATTATGTGAGTTTTTATACCTGCAGATCTACATCAATGCATCTGCCTCTTGCAGTGAAAGTATGTCAGACAGGAACCTCTCTTTCCAAGTTTGTATTTACTCCAGTAACTCTGCTTTCCAAGTCCTTTAATCTCTATAGTAATACAGTCAGGACCTACTCAGCATCCCTCTTCCTTCAGATGTTATGCTAACTTCTCTTTATATTCAGTGATCAGATACACACGTCTAAAATAATCTATGGTGTTTGGAGGGTTGTTTTAAACCAGTCCTTGTAAATAAGCTAGTTTAGTACATACTTTCTTCAGAGATAGGCTACATTCATTGAAAAAATGATAGATACTTGGAAAGGAAATACAGAGCCTACTACTCCATCACCATCTAGAGAAGTCTACAACTGAAGTTCAACTGTCTACAAAGGCTTTTAAGGTGATTAAGCATCATCCCAACTTGGAATGTAAATCTTTTAGGGTGCCTAACATGTAGAAAGGACTGCAGATAACAGCAACAGAATTAAAAGCAAGTCATACAATGAAAGCAAAAAACTGACAGAGCTTACTCTGAAAACTTTTTCCACCCTTGCGATACTCTTCCCAAAGATTGTTCCGAGCTGGTCTCCAATTCCAGCCAGCAAGAAGCCAAACAGAGGAATGCCAAAGATGGCATACAAGATGCAGAAAACCTTGCCTCCAACAGTGCTTGGGGCAATGTTTCCATACCCTGTAAAGAAAAACGGTTATTAGAAACTTCAAACTTATATGGGGCTTTTTTAGAAAATCTAATGGGCTATTACTGAAGGGATGCCTTTGTTCAACATGTGATTTCTATTTTCAGATTTTCCATTGCACGGTGTCATTTCCCAGGCAAGCTACCCACCGAGATTTAGTTCTTCATTTGTATACTCAGTTACCCATATCTTCTATAAATTCAGGTCCTATCTAAAATTGTTTTGTGATTAACTAATCTAGCTTGACTTATCATGGCACAAAGATCATGAAGTGCTGGCGTGGTGCCTGCATACTGCTGCTCCTCTTGGGCTCTGTCAGTTATTTCCTGACAAGAGTGTGATTTACCTGACAAGACTCATTTTCAGTGGTTAGCTCATAATTTCCTCTCCCCTTACCACCCTGACAAGTGCAAAGAAAACATGTTTGTACTGCCTCTTAAAGCCTCAGAAAAACATCTTTCAGATTTTGCAACACACAGGAAGAGAGGAGAACGTATTTAGGAAAAGGAATATGAGGGAATATATACTACAGTCCTGTTTAAGTGTACACAGATGGTTTAATCTGCAGGTTATTTGGAGACAACATGACTGTAATAATACAGTATTCTGTAACACTAGCACTGGGTAAATCTATCTGTCATGAAATGGAGAAAGGACTATGCTGACTCACAACACTACCTAACCTCCAAACCACAGTCTTTTTCATAACCATTATCTCAGATTTCTCTTAAAAGTCCAAGAAAATTCAGGCTCCACTAGCCAGTGGACTGAGAATGACCAAGTATTCAGCCGAGTGTCTGCATAACAGGGATACTAACAGGGCTCTGGTGGATAAAATGAAACCATTTTCATGCCCAGACACAATATGTAGACTTTATGCAGCCTATAAAAATCTCATTCATGGAGAACTTAAAGCAGATATAGGCAAACATCCAAGTTCTCTTCAATAAGTTATTTAAATAGCAGATGCCAAAGAATATGCTTACATAAACTCTGCCTATAAAGTGGCATTTATTTCAATGAGTAATTTATAAGCTTGTCACTTGGGTCTACGGCATAAACAAATATTTAGGGAGAGTTTTCTAAACATTTGATTCAGAAATGTTTTCTTTATCTCCACCCCTGGTTTTACACTGCCATTAAAAATACATGGCAATGTAGGTTAGCATATAGAGGACTACACAAGCGAGTATGCTTTGTGTGATCACCCTTCCATCTTCATTCTGACAACAAAGTAAAGGCACAAGTGTCCACTGATCTAAAGGTACAGGACTCTACTGTTTGGGCAACACAGCAAGTCTTGCAAATGCACCAGGACATTTTTGTTGTATTAGCCATGTAAAGAACTCGCAGAAATCAGACTCTCATGATTCAATTCATAAGAATACTAAAAAGCAGTGCAAATAAAAACAAAAACAAAAAAAAATTGCCAATGGTTTCTAAACTCTTGACTCCTAACCAAGATAGCACTGAAATCAAGGTTAAACTTATAAAACCAGTGTATAATTATCAGATTAACTTTGCTTTGTTGATCTTTATTTTCCTGCAGACAAAATTCATGAAACTCTAGCTGCTTCATCTTTGAGTAACTCCTCAGAAGACAAGACAGAAACCCTAGCACACCTAAAGTGTGCATTCAGAAATGAAGAAGCAAAATACATTGGACACAATATACAAGGGACACAAATGACAAGGGCCTGAATAACAAATTTACTAAAATCAGTGGTTCAAGAAAAGTAAATGGAGCTTGTCAGAACACTCATCACGTAACAGAGAAGAAGAGTGAAAATATTGCAAGAATACAAATTCTAGAATGGCAATGTGCATATTTATTTGTTTTGTTTATTTGTTTGTTTGCTTGTTTTTTGCATAATCTATAATTTGTGGCATTCCTTTCAGTAAGATATTGCCAGCATGAAAAGTAGGAAGGATTTTAAAATATAGTATGTTAATTACGTGGATACATTTCCAGTTACAAGTAGTAGCATAAAAAAATAAAATTTTGTATCAAATTTAAGAGTATAAACCAAAATTGATGGAAGAGAATTACTCTTATAAGTAAATTAACTTGTAATATTAAAATCCAAATTCCCAACATATAACAGTTATTTCATCTGGTACTGATTCTTAATTTTTCAAGTGATAATTAAGATCACCTGCCTTAACATTAAGAAGAGCACAATAAACCCTTATCTACATCAGTACTACTACTTTTCAGTTTAGCATTGCTTTTCTACCCTAATTGAGGAAACAGCTTCTGATTACTTACCCAAAGTCCCAGTGCCCTTGTGGCACAACAGCGACACACCTTCTGAGAACTGAAATACAGATTGGCACTTTACTCTGTGATCTTCCTTCCATAAATTTATTTGTAAACCAATCCTCAACTTGACTATGTATTTTGAAAGATAAAAATAAACATACCTATTGTTGTGATGACTGTTCCAGCAAAGAAAAAGGCACTTCCGAGGTCCCAATGACTGCTGTTGTTAGAGGAATTTCCTATGGGACTGACTCCTGCATTATCTGCATCAATAGCATGCTACAAAGAAGAAGACAACAAATCAGCCTTGTGTGTGCCTTATTGTATTCTATGCAAATCAGTATAGGCTCCAAAAAATAATTTATAGGACCATGAGAACATCGTAGATTTACTTTTTAATACCTGCTCCATTATTAGTACTCTCTGTACACGAGATCTGAATATGTGGTGATCTCTAGATGATCTCTAGAGGTCCCTTCCAACCCCTACAATTCTGTGATATGAGTGAACCAAACAGATAGTAAAGTGGAATAAAGACACAATGCATAGACAAATGACAGAAGATACAAAGCATTTCAGAAGCGGAGGTCCTACACCAAAAGAAATCCATAAATATTGTTCTTGCAGCAGTAACTGACAGAGGAAGAAATTCCCCAGTAGGAACAGCTGATGTTGGAAACAACAAGAAGAGTGGTAAAGACAAATAATGTTCATGAAGTTAACTGAAGCTAGTCAGCCAAGGATTTTATTTCCCAAGCAATTAATAATTGATGAAGTGATTTATATTTTATGCTAACTAAAGAAAAATCATATATAAATATGCCATTTAAAATGAACAAATAACTGCAGAAACATCATGAAACAACTTTGCAATCAGGGATTAGGGGATGGAGAAAGGGATGGAAGGAACGGAATATGCCTGCAAGCATCGTGTGGTTGACAAAAAGGGATCAGAGAGGCCACTTCTGGCAGCAAGGTAATGTGAACAGTGAAGCTTCAAAGTCAGCTTAAGCTAACATGAATCTACTCAGAGCTGCACCTGCTGAAATTTACATGTTTTTCCTTGGCCTAGTATCAGCTAATCTGCTACCCAGCTACAAGTTCAAAAACACTTGCCAAAAACACTAATGACAACATAAGGAAAGGAGCTGGAGGAGAAGAGGCATACAGACAAAAACAGAGGTGAGGTGTATCTAAGGAGATCAGTACATGACAGCTCATTTCAGTAGAGTTTCTGCATGTTAGGCAAAGTTGACCATAAAACTACAGCACAAGCTAACTCCAGACTGGACTGGACCAGTTATATGAAGGAAGGGCTCCTAAGCAGCTGTCTGTACATCAGGAAATAAGGATATAGGGAAAGAAAGTGTTTAGAACCAAACCCTTTGAACAGGCTTCTGTGCCAGTTGCTGACATACTGCAGGTGCTGCGAAAGCAGAGATCATTTGTTTGTTTACCCAGAAGAGCATAAATCAGCGTAACAGACAGGTTGCCTTCTTAAATAGGCCATGACATGCTGTCAGCTACCCTGGCCCCTTACTTCTGCCAAGGAATTCTGGTTGCCTTCTCCATTAGTGTGTGTATGTCATCGAGCTAATTGCAACACTTAAAGCACGTTTGAATTTACACTGTTTAGCAAGTCTTTTAGGGACAAGTACTGACTACTAAAGTGAAGGAACATCCCATTGCCTTAGGTAGCTTAGAGCTTCTCAGGCTCCTTTCACATCCACAACAAATCATTTTTTACTTTAAAGCTTGTCTGACATCATTCATTTATAAATATCCATCTACTTCAATGCATCTGATAAATACACGGCACTTTGTACACAATGATGGATATATTAGGAGGACAGGAAGTAGGCAGGAAGAACAGAGAAGCCTTGCAGCTCCCAGCAATTAATATGCAATTTGGGGTCATATAATGATTAAAGGATCCCTTTACCACCACCATCACCAGGACTTCTCCTAAGCAAGTGAATCCTGCTAGACAAAGACTCACACAAAACTCAAAATAGGACAGTCTCGATGGCAAGACTCTCTCACTTCACACAGATGATGAAATTTTACACATTCCCATCTGTAAATATTCAGACAGGCTTTGCAGCACGACCTGAAGGGCCACATCCTCAGGTTGTCCTGGAGTAGAGGAAGAACTAATCAGAGAGTTCTGCAGGCAAAAGCCTCACATTCAAGATGCACTTCAAACCACTAGTTTCTGGGTGTTTTTTTTTTTGTTTTTTTTGTTGTTGTTTTTTTTTTTTTTTTGTTTTTTTTTTTTTATATATCATCAAGAGTAAAAGACTACCAAAATACCCAC